>OX579637.1:21336784-21619616 GCA_951230915.1 Antitrichia curtipendula | reverse complement strand
AGGAAGTCCGAATCGTCGACATCGAGGTTGCGGTATGCTATTTTTCCCGGACCGTAGCAAATTTGTTGATGGTGAAATTTACAAGCATGCTAGATGGATGCAGGTGGACGTTTCTTGTTTCCAGAGCCAAGTTGAAGAATTGGGTCAACAAGAGCGACGAGTGAATGCGATTCCCGCTGTTAGGAAAGCGTTCTTTTTTGTTGTTTTCGAAAAACGTGAGAGTATTGTGGTAGTCTCGAAAAATCGTCGTTTCCTAGAGTTTGTTAAATTCAGAGAGTCTTCAACCTAATTGTTCTATCATGATCGTATCGGAACGCAACAATGCCTACATACTGTCGTTAGTTGACGTGTGAGAACGCTGGTTAGCTAGCGAGTGTTCAACCTAATTATTCTTTCCTGATCGTATCGGAACGCAACAATGCCTTTTGTCTCTCGTTAGGTTGACGTGTGAAAATGCTGGCTAGCGAGGTCGAGCTTTTTCACAACCGTCTCCGTCAAGAAAGTCGAGAGCAAGATAGGACATATTTACTTTTGCGACTTTTCTGCATGTCATTTAGATTGTACACGAAATTTGGTGAATTTATTACTAAGAAGCTGAGCTGCTGCAGCGGGGAAGAGCAGCAGGAGGACGGCCGAGGGGAGTAGAAATGGTCTTGTTGTTAGTTATTTCAAGGGGTAGAGAACGGTAGAGAACGGTAGAGAAGTCTTTAAGCAGGTCTGATATGTTGCAGGACTTTTTGAAGAGTTCCAGCAAGGATGGGATGGGAGTGATGATTGCAATGACTAATGTTCAAATATTGTAATTTCAATTGTTTGTTGTTTCTATACAATATTAATGCTTGTGATAATGATATAGTTTTTGTGCAATACTAATGGATATTGAAGTAACATTATTTCAATACTCATTGGAATGACTTCTATTGTTTCAAAATGGAAATATTGTTATATACCGAAAATGATTAAAACCATGTTGCATCAATATTGTAATACAATACTTTGAAATTTGTGATGTATATGTATAGTTCAGAGAGGAGCTTGCCCTGTCTAGGGTTTAAGGAGGGTTTAAGGAGGCAGCGTTCAGGTTTTAGTGTCGCCAAGCTCCATTGAAGCATTTTGAGGATGTAACCTCGGCATCGATGGCGTACAAGCAGCAGCAGCAGCGCCCGCTCAAGAGCCTCAACAAAGGTCCTGGCGCAAAGCGCTTCGTCTTCAAAAATTTCGCCACTCGTGTCGAAGAAGTAGACGTTGATGTGTTCCGCAGCCTTGCTCCTGTAAAGTTTCAGCCTACCGAGGGCTCTTCTTTCTTCCACGAGAATCTCGTACAATGGAGGGTGAGTGAAAGTTTTCACTCACTCTTGCTGCAATTGATCACGCCAATTCAGGAAACATTCACGGCAATCAAGGCTCTCTGTTTCTATCGTGCAACTTCGAAATTGATATTTAGCTAACATTTAGGGTTCGAAAACGTTTGCAGGAGTTAAACAGTGCTGCAGATTTCAACGATGTGTATCAACAGCTGCTGCCGGTGGTGCAGACACTACCGCAGCTTTTATTTCACAAAGAGACCATTATGGATTGCTTGTTGTCTCGCGTTCATACGAATTCCTTTCTTTCATTGGAACCGATCATGAGGTAGACAACATCCTTGCATTTTGAGATTGTGTTTCCAGACTAGCTATGCTGTTAAACGTTTTGTAGCATTTCGGTTGAACGAGGAGAGAGACGAAAGGAAAGAGACAATTGCTCGATGCTATAATTAAGTCTAATTCGTCTATGATCGGGTGTGTGTTTATGCAGCTTGATTGCGCTTCTGTCCCGCGATTTAAGGGAAGATTTTGTACCGTAAGTGTCGTCTGAATCCTTCAAGCAATAAAGGTCAATTCATAGCTTTGCACGTTTCTATTGGTTTCGTGCTGCTCGTGGCATTGATATTTTGATTTTGTGTACGAAAGATGATTTTGTTACCAGAATATCTACTGAATTCCCATGAAAAGTTTTGCTTGCTCTAAACTTTTCAATTGTATTCCTGTGATTGAGCATGGGGCGTGACTTGATTGAATTTTGCAGTTTTATTCCACGCTTTTTGGATGCATACACAGGCTTATTGAAAGAAGGGGCAGATCGCGATCCTGAACTCATCGAGCAGGTGTGTTCTTTAGTGTTCTCATTTTTATTGTGTTTTATGTTTTATCGAAGATCGAGTAGCTTGAATGAAGATCTTTCCAATGAAAAAAGCTTCTGTTCTCTTCCTCAAGAAGGTTGAAGATTGTATCGCCGTTTGTGCATTTGCTATTATTAAACGTTCCTGTAGCGCATGGGGCGCTGATCGTAAGTTCACTTTTGAGATTGTTTGATAAACAGATATTCACGTCAATTTCCTACGTCATCAAATACTTAAGCAAGATTCTCACAAACGACATCCCGTTTTCTTTGAAGTAAGTGTTTATCTTGGCTCAATGTTTAATTTGTTGTTTCTCATGGAACATTATTAGAAGGTGGTATTTTGAAAGTTGCCGCTGACGTAACATGTCTTTTTATCATTCATTCTGGAAAGTAGGTTTGTTGATTTTTCTGGCTTGAACTTGGATTGTATCTCTGGTGGTGTTAGGGTAACCAGAGGACTACGTCATTATCCAAAAGCCTACGTGCAGGAATTTGCAGCAGAGGCCATCTCATTTTTGCTCCGAAATGCGTCTTCGAAACAATTAATTAAAGGTACCGCGTCAAGGATACACCTGATCGATCAATTGGTTTAAGAATTGGTTGCTTGTTATATTTACAAGACATTCTGGGCAGTTTTTAAAGAGGATGATAGCCGTTCCCAGGCTCTGGTTAAGCTGGTGTTGAGCCTTAATATTTAGATTTGTCTACTTGAGAAATGCTAGCTAATTCTGCAGCTTGCTGAACTTTCTCTTTCACACAATGCAGGAGTCCGCAAGATAGTTGCGGAAGCTGAAGCAGATCCTCGTGAGGAAAAGATATCAGGATGCGCTGCTCTTTTTAGTTACACACTGCGAGGTCCTTCTTCTGGACTGCACTCTCGTGCGGAACCCCTGTTGAGATTGTTGCTCGATCGCTCTGTACTCTCAGGGGTGACCAGAAAAAATTCAGGTGTGTGAGATATCAAAATCTTGTGTCATGTCTTTCTTCGAAGTCCACGCATCAAAAGCTTTCGCGTGCATTAGGTTTTGATGAGTTCGTTACTTATTAACCTAAGCTCGTCGTATTTCAAATTCGTTTCCTGTTCATTGATATGGATGTTTAGGAATTCAGATTGATTTAATAACGGGCCAAGCATTGAAATCCTTCTTTTCAGTTCTGACTGGTATATTTTTACTACTAATGAAGCACCTTATCATAAGCTGACGGCCTTTTGGTGTGTTCGGTTTCAGAGGGGAGGCCTGTTGCTCTCAAAGTGGTGACGGAAACTCTGAGTCGGATAATTGAAGATGTGCAGCGGGAAAAGCTAGAGCTCTTGTGGACCTGCCTTCGTGAGGAAATATTGCAGGAATTGGAAAAAATGTCTTTGACGAACCCGACCTCTCAAAATGGGAATGCTCATCATGTTGATACAGCAACTTCTGAAGCCTTGAAACCTAGTGCTAATGGTGCTCTCGAAACTTCTCATGCGTCACCAGACACGAGTATCCATTCCAAAGAAGATATGCAGTTGCACATGGCTGCGTGTCTCTCCCTGCTTAATGTCGTTCTTGAGTATCGCAAAGGGACTCGTGTTCAAGGTGAGTGCACCTCTTGGAGGACTTCTGTGTGCTCGAAAATGTATTCTTTTCTGAATGCGAATTTAAGCTATCAGATGCAAGAGGTATTCAGCAGTGTTCGTTGCTGACTGACGTGAGTACGATTGTTACCGCTCTGAATGCAGCAGATTAATGGTTATTGTTGCTTTCTGCTCAAGTGCAGATTACAAGCCCCTATTTGGTATTGCCACGAGGTTTTTGCAACCACAATTTCTTCTAGTGAACAACGAAACAACCTTAGAATCTGCAAAAATAGTAGAAGACTCTGCAGGAATACTGTGCTCGGAGGTTCTGCGACTATTGCTGGCTTTAGTCAAGAGTCATGGACGACAAGCAGGTGCAAGCTTTGGTCCAGCAACTATAGCGAAGACCGCCCCAACCTGGGCTGTGGCATTCACATGTCAGAAGAGTTCTAGGTATGCTCTTGGATGCTAGCATGTATTATTAGTGCCGGTGACACCATATCGAGTACAAGTTTGATGTTCTGTGTCAAAATTACGAGAAAGTAAACTTTTAGTGATGGAGGAAAGAGTATGATGGGGAAGTGTGTCTCATTTCACGGAATGATAACCGAATTGAGCAGTAGTATTTTGCTTGATCAATCAATTTTCATAGTCTGTTAAGGATGTTTTAGGTCATGCTTTCTCTTGAGTAAATTCTAGTTTTAAATTTCTGTTTCGTTTTGTAATTGTAATGTCATTTTGTTTGTGGAACTTTCAGGCTTCTGCCCTTCTTAAGAGGCATCATTGAGCAGGACTACGACTTGGTGCGGCCATTTGTTCCTTTTTTATTGAGGTCCGATACTAGCTTCTTTATGGCAATTCATTTTTGCGTGTTGCCTGTTTAACTTATTTCTGCATTTCTAGATCCGTGTTAGGGTCATTCGAGCTTTCGATTTTATGCTTATTTTATGAGAATTCTCTGCGCTCATCTTCTTGATTCAAAGCTTTTCTTCCTGCAAGTTCTTTGCCTCTCCTTCCATCGCTGCTCTTAGAAGGCATCTAACTAAGTCCTGATGGACAAATTCTGATGTCCTTTGTGAAGAGTGTGACGGGTGTATTTATCTTTAAATGCTGAACCTACGAAAACCAGCTTTTGATGTTGAGAACTGCTTAACATGTGATTTACTTGTGAGTTCATGTTCCTTTTATTTCGCTTTTCAAGGCTCTCGGCGGCTTGGTAAACGACAATGCCTCAGAAGCGCTTCCCTTGGTGCTAGACTTGTGCCTAAAGATGGATCCCTCAGGAAACAATGGGTTTTTGATAAGTCATGTCCCTGTTAGCACAGAGATCATCACTTTTATTGTTAAGCTTATTGATGAGTCAACCACCTCTCTGAGGTCATCTTCACCAAATGACAAAGGAAGAGCTAAGGCAGAGGGTTTTCTAAAGCCTCAGCCTGCTCTTGTGTGGACGGCACTCCACTGTTTCCCACATGTTGTCGCTTCTGCTACTGACAACTCGGAACGAGCCTGGGAGCTTGCTGTGGTTCTTGAAGAATATATAACAGCATTTGATAAAGGTTGCTCCCTGGCTTATATTTGGATTTTGCCCTATTGGTAAATTATCAGGACATCCGGATAATGGCTCCTTTTTTCTATGCACAACCTTATGCTTCTTGTGAGTCAACATGTACATTAGTTGTGCAGAGGTGTTTGAGTCTGTTAGAAAGGTTGAACATCTACTTATCTGTAAGAATATGAAGGAATCAGCTTTGACTAGGATGCTGGCTTTATAGGATTGTTGATAATAAGACAAACAAATCTGCTTACTACTATGTACTGCTCTTGCAGGCGAGCTAGAAGATTCCGTTGGGACTGGCGAAGACGTGAAGAAACTGTTAGAGACGTTACTTGGGGCAGCTTTATCTGCGCACACAAAAGTTCAGCAGAAAATATCTACTGCAACGAGTATGAAAGAATGTGCAACTACTTTCCTTGGATTTGCAAACCAACACATGCAATCAGGACCTATCTTGCGAGCTGTAGCTGATTATTTGGATGCTTCCTTTGGGTAATCATCTCTTGGGCCACCGACTGGCTTTGATGCTTTGTTGGAGTAGAAAGTTAACAGTTTAAATCAGTTTTTCACAGCGTTCTAAATATTGGCAGATCGGAGATGTGGTTGTTTTCTGTTTCTGCACTTTTGATTGCTCAGTCTGATCATAGATGTCACACCATATCAAGCTCAGGATCAAGCGTGAAGGTTTTTTAGATGTTCGTGATTGATTTTTATTTTTCGTAGAACTCATTTCTGTGCGTGTGTTACAACAGGTCTTTTCAAACGGAAGGTCAACCTAGAGAATATCCTCCAGAGCTCAGTGCTCCTGCTGCGCTCAAACTCCTCGCACTTGCAAGTGCGAATCTGGGATCTCCAGAGAAGACACTGAGGCTTGCTACACTGCGAGTTCTGAGTTACTTCGAGCCTCTTTTTGAGTCGCTCGATGATGGTACAGAGAGCAACCCTAAACGGCAAAAACGAAGTGACGATTTATCAATAGAAAAAGAAATGAACCAGCCCAGTAAGGTACATCTTCGATTACGATGACCGATGTGTGTCTAGATTTAATTGGTGCTAGATCCTTATTTTATTTTTTCTCCTTGGTTGTGGAATGACTTTGAGTTTCTTCTAATTTGAGGTACATCTTTGTATCCTAACGGTGTTTGCTCATTCTGTTCCTTAATTACATTTCTTTAAAGTTAGTTATCTTGTAGCTAACGTGTGACAGGATACTAGACCAGCAAGTTTATTATTTATGATTGTCTTTGTTTAATTAATAATCCTTGGCTGTATTTTGCGCAGTTGGTACAGCAGATGTTATCCATAGAGGCCGCTCCTTTGATACTAGAAAGTTTCCGACAAACCAATCTGATAGTTACTCATATCAAAGTGGATATTGCTGCTGGGCGAATTCCGGAAGCCTATGTAGTCCCACTTGTTCATGCAATGATTGGTGTGTTGCGTAATCGATTTTCGGTGCTGTGGGATCCGGCTATGGAATGTCTGGCTACTGTGGTGGATGCAGTGGGTGCCACTGCTTGGGATGTCTTAACTGCTTACTTACAGGATATTCAAGAGAGCTTTCTATCGCAACCAGTTCTTACATCACGCAAGAAAGAGGATGCTGCAGAAGGCAGCGAAACTATTCCACCAGGTGATTTGCTTTGTATAGCACACATCACATCTATTGCTTGTGTGATGTCAGTCATTTGCCCTGCGTTTCCTCTCCTACCCAGCAGTTGAGACCTTTGGCACTACAGCTTAAGCTAGTGTTCTATTCAACCAATGTAGTGTATAGTGCATCTTCTAGGAAATTGGCAACGGTGTACTCAGATCAATATAGGACAATCTTTTAACTCTTGAAGTGATTTTTGTGTTTTCGAATTGAGGAGTTATGAGCTCTGTCGTTGTCTTGTTGCACTGGGCATAAGCGCAAATCAAACGGATGCACTATAGAATAGATATTTTGCGCAAGACAGGTGCTGGGAAGTGATCATTGTATATCCCCCTCGCCTCAATTGATTGTAGAATGTGTTGTTGTTTTTGCCGTTTGTCAGTGGATTCTCTTTCTGGAACACATTTAGGGGTTATGTCATGATGGGATGGCGATATCATTTTGATGTCAGTCTTTACTAAATGGGTGTAATTTTTGTGATAGATGCTCAAGAAAGGTTGGATTCTCAGCTATCTGAGAAGACTGAGAGCACTGATACTGGTACTCTTTTGACTTTGCTCCTCCGAACCATGCAAAAACTTCCGAAGTTTGCAGAAGCCAAGTCGAGGCAGCTCCTTCCACTTTTTCTTACATTTGTTGGCCACACTAATGAGGACAGGTTGTCTTTCTCCCTTTCTGGAAATTCTATATATGTTGTTTGGGACCTGTGAAAGCCTGCGTTCTAAAATTCTTTAATGTTCATTTTTTGGGTCGTTTGAGCTCTGAGAAACTTCAATCAACACTTTATGTTGTTTTTTCACCTGAGGTTAAATTTTCTTGGGATTCTCCATGTGGTCGTTGCTCGTTGCAGTGATTCCTCTGCAGTGGTTGAGAGAGCGAGCGGCAAAGACTGGAAGGAAGCCCTAACGGAGTGGCTGACATTGTTAAAAGAAATGAAGAATGCACGTGCATTCTATAAAGGGGCACTTGTGAAAGAAATCTTATTGAACAGGTGAAGATTCGTGTAGTAACGTTGACGTGTTCACTCGTGAGCGTTTGAAGACGATTTGTTTAGTTTTAGCTTCACCATGGAGGACAACTATTTGTCATTGTGGAAGAAGTTCGGTTATTGCAAAGACATGTTTTCCAGTATTTAAGATTTATTCTATTGTATCTAAGTAGCGAGGTTTCTATTGAGTTATCACTGTTGAAATCATTCATGTTTTGCAGGATTCTTATGGACAGTGATCCATCAGTTCAGTCGTTGAGTTTTGAGTGCCTGCTCAACTGGAAAGACAGCTATCTGACAGCTCATGTGGCACATCTGCAAAATCTCATCTCATACTCGACTCTCCGAGAGGAACTTGTCACATGGAATCTAGGAAGAGAAACTCATCAAGTGCAAGACGAACATCGGCCTGGATTAATTGCAGTGATCCTACGAATTCTTTTTCCGAAGATTATGAAACGAAGTGGCAAATTTGCTGGCAAGGTAAGACAAATGAGTTACTATACTTTTTACTGATTGGCTAGGTCGATATTAGCCGAAATTTGTCAATTTTGTGTCCTTAATACTTGTTGAAAAGATGAGTTGTCTTACTTTCTACCTTACGTGCAGGTAGGAGCTGGTGTTCAGAGGAACGCAGTGCTTCAATTTTTGGCACAACTGGAGACCGAGGAGCTGGCTCCGCTCTTCTTTCTTCTGCTTAAGCCACTGCAGGCTTCATTCTCTGAAGCCGGTTTAGAAGTATCTGAAGGATCAACGTCTAAATGGGAAGCTACAATTTTGAAAGGAGAGGTCACTTCTAAGTTTATTGACTGGGTTGATCTTGGTGCTGTAGCAGCTCTCAAGAATAAGCGGAAGATGGGGTTCTTGCACATGGTCAAGGATTCTCTCGATATTTTTGGCAGGGAAAGAATTGAGCCCTATTTGCACGCTTTACTTAGTCTAGTATTCAAGATTCTGGAAAGCACAGCGGGAAGAGGTGATGAACTTTTGGCCGACATTGAGGAATCAGAGCCATCGGATCCAACATTGGTTGGTTCTATGAATTTGGAGTACGTAGAAAAACTAGGAGCTCGGGAAGTTGGTGAAACTCAACGTGGTCCGGAAAGGAATGCGTGCATGGAAGTCGATGCTGACACTGATGATATCGATGTAAAGTCGTCATCAGTTGCAATTGAGATTTCTTCCAAGGTCGTTGATGACGATGACATAGATGCAGAAGGTGTGAGCGAGGTTGAGGTGAAGGCAGACAAGCTGAAAAGTAGCCACGGAGGCAGTCATGATCTGCGAACGCTTTGCTTGAAGATAATTGCGACAGTACTGACCAAGTTTGAGGACTTCGACTATAACCCTATTTATTGGGATATCTTCTTTCAGTCGATATCGGCATCAATTCGAAGTTTTGCTGCAGAGAATCATTCTAGCGCTTCTCCAGGGGCTGTTTTTTCCTGTCTTCTATCGATGGGAAAGAGTGTGATTCTGGCACCACTGCTTGCTCGTAACCCTAATCTTGTGCCGAATATTGTTGCTGTATTTAGTTACAGGACAGCTACACCCGCTCTCATAGCAGCTGTTGTTAGTTTCCTGGAGGGTCTATTGAATCTTGAAGAGGAAGATGGAGAAGATGGGAAAGAGATCGTGAAGTTAGTAGTTCTACCTCATCTGGGGGTTTTGCTTACTAGGGTTCACGATCTCTTGACGATCAGGCGAGAGAAAGTCAAGTAAGAATTATACCGTTCTGAGTTTCACAAATTCTACCAGAACTTCAAGAAGTTAATTAGATTTTTGCACAGAAAGCTTTCAACGTTGGCTTCTTAATTGAGAAAGCACATCTTGTTCTTGAATGTATAGCATGTCCATAAGCTGCTTGAACAATTTGCAGGTTGATACTGTTGCTGACCGGTCTGATCCTTGCATTTCCAGGGGTAGGAAGTCAGCATTTTCTGTGAAACGCGAACTTAGAATACTGACCCGGCTCAGTCATTATGTCAAAGATAAGCAGGAGGCAGCAAAATTGGTGGATGTATTACTGCCTTTCTTGCGGACAAAGAAGCGGATGGATCAAGGTTAGACTTGTAGACATCATGGCAAACCGCTGACGTAGTGTTCTGTTTTCTTGTCCTGCCGCTGCTTCTTGTTTAATATTCCTTTGCTATGAATCTAGAGTCGCCACCCTCTCTTTTCATTTCTATCTCAACTCCCTGAGATGCTTTTAGTGTTTCTTCCTTAGTGTCCAATTGATATTGAAGGTCCACCGTACTGTTTGAGGGTGCAGATGTCATCTTGGAGGTTCTTCACATTCTCACGGGCCTGGCTCCAGCATTGGACGTTTCTAGTGTCGACAAATGTCTTCCAGCCCTGGCTCCGTTGATAGCTTCAATGTCAATGCAAAAAACTCGCACTGCAATTTGTCAATCCCTTGAAGAGTTTGCACGAGTTGACTCATCCCTCTCGATTGTGGTATGCAACCTTATTTTGTCTATCTTCGATTTGGATCCCAGCCGGACTTGTGTTCTGGATTTTCTCGTGATTATAACTTTCTATGTAGAATTTAATTTTTCCTTCTTGTACTTACTATGTGTGTTGGCTGAATTGGTGTGCTTGATTTTGTTGTTTTTCTGATCCAGCTCTCTTTTACATCATGGAGTTGGACTTGAGCTTGCTTTCTTTTTAGTTCTTGCAGGCAAAGTTGTTACTTGACCTGAATGCTATGTCAACTACAATTATGGAAGAATTTGACTATGACAGGCGTCTACAAGCTTATGAGCGAATTGATTCCTTGCTTTTTGCTCAATTCAATAGATCAACGGGCCTGCTTGTTCTATCACAGGCAGTTTTTGACATGGCTGTTGAGGATATGTCTCTTAGACATAGTTCTTCGAGCTGTTTGCAGTCTTTTGTAAAGTTTGCATCCTCTCTTCCGGAGGAAGAAACTCCTGAGGATCTGCAATGTGAAAAGGCAGACGAACTTCATGAGGATGCAGAATTGGCTCTCGATGCTGCCGATGAGGAAGTGGCTGGCGAACCGCTGGAGGTTAGCCTCGATGTATCTGAAGTTCACGTGAAGGTGGAGTCAGGATCGGTGAAATCATTGGTGCAGAGGTTTCTACTTCCACATGTTCGTAATGCGATGGGCTCTGAACTACTTGTTGTGAGAAGGGTACGTCGGAGGCATGCAACCAAATTGCAGTTTTCACCTACTTTACTGGAACTATGAACTGACTATTCTTGATCTTGCAGTGCTTCTTCTTTTCACTTATTTTTTGTTTTTGAAGCTCAGATTCTTACAAGCATTCACTCTCATGAACCAGCGTTGCGACAGCTGAGCTGATGACCTTATGTAGATCGATGTGTTACACACATAGAACAGTGTTTTTTCATCTAGTCTCCATCACCTTTCACGAAGTCTCTGTAGGATAATGATCATGTGTGTCATTGAGACGTAAATTCTTGAGCTATTGGAACCTATCGAGTAATATACGTGCTTCTTATTACGCCTGCAGGAATGGGTTGCTTTACTTCGTGAGATGGCTCTGAGTTGTACGACGATCCCGGCCTTGAGCGAGTACCAAAGCCTTGTGTCCACAGACCCAGAAGTTGATTTCTATTACAATATTGTCCATCTTCAGGTTGCAACCTCATCCTTTTGATCTCTTCTTCTTCTTCTAATGATTTTGGTGCTGTAGACTGCGAGTTGGACCCATATATCGAGATGGAGATGGACTTTGGATCATCGGTAGTATGAGTACTGATGTGTTGTGACGGCGCTTGTTGATATGGCTCCGCAGGTTCACAGAAGAAGTAAGGCTATGGCAAAGTTCAGGACTTTGTGTAAAGCTGGACATTTCACTCAGGTAATTAGTGGAGACTTGTTGTGACGATTTGATCTGTTTCCTTGATAGCAGAGTCTTTCATAGATATTTGCTGCGGTAATTCATTTTCTTATACAGATTCAATTGCTCACGAACTTACGGTTGCCTTTCTCAGGGTGCTCTTTTGAGGATATTTATACCGTTGTTTATGAATTCTATATTCGAAGCTAAAGGTGACAAGGAGGGAAACCTGGTGGGAACTGCAATTGAAACTGTTGCATGTATAGCCAGCCAACTTCATTGGGAGCCATATTTCGGGTTGCTGATGCGGTCGTTCAGGTTTATTAGCTCGAAAGTGGAACACCAGAAAGTTTTAGTGCGACTGGTATGTGCGACCCTTGATGTGTTTCACTTCTTTGAGTCCACAAATGAAGAGAATGTTACTGACGAAGTAGCTGACGGTAATGACGAGGATCGAAAACGAACATTACCAGCTGAGATAGAGGGTCTTCTTCGCAAGCGTGTTTTGCCCGAATTCACCAAGGTGATGGTTTCGAAAATGGATATCGTCAATGCGTCAGTAGCACTTGCGCTGGTGAAGACTTTGAAGCTTATGCCGGAGGAAGTTGTGGAGCTTGAGCTGCCACGGATAGTACAAAGCATTGTTAATTTGCTCAAAAATCGAAACAGCCAGGCCGTGAGAGATGAGGCTCGTTCTGCACTAGTTGCGGTATCTGCCACTCTGGGTCCCAAATATTTGCATTATATTGCTGGAGTGTTAAAGGCTTCACTTATGAGAGGCTTTGAGGTTCACGTATTGGGCTATACCCTCCACTCTGTTCTTGTGAAGCTTATAGACACGGTGAAAGTTGGTGAGCTTGATTACTGCCTTCCGCTACTGCTGGCTGTGATAGAGAATGACATCATGGGTGAGGTCGCAGAAGAAAAAAATGTGGATGCTATTGCTGCCAAGATGAAAGAGACGAAGCTCATGCGATCTTTTGAAAGCATGAGGCTGATTGCTCAAGTTATCACTTTTCCAACGCAAGTTCCTACGATGTTGGGCCCAGTTAGGAGGAATCTACCCAAGACATTTTCACCCAAAAACCGTGTGAAGGTAGAGACGATGTTGAAGCAAATAGCTCTTGGTATACAATCAAACCCCTCGGTTAGCCAAAAGACTCTTTTTGTTTTGGTTCACGGGCTAATGGATGATGGCCTCAAGGAGGAAAGCGCTGTAGCTCTTGCTACTGCTGCTAAGAATCAGGCCAAATTGGAAGGGAGGGGAGCTGGAAGGTTGACCAAGACAGTTACTGGAAAAGCAGCAGAGTTGAATTACAGCAAAGATAGGAACGGAGTTGACAAAGAAGCAACACCTACAGGAATGGTAACGCCTAATGCACATCTGCTTACAGAATTTGCTCTGCAGTTGTTCTACACCCACTTGAAGAAAGTGAAGATAAGCTTTCAAGATCAAGTGGCTTTATCCATGCTGGACCCAATGGTGGATGTTTTCTTCAGATTTTTGTCTTCGAAGTACGATGGTGTATTGTCAGGAGTAATGAAGTGTTTGAGTATACTCGTCAAGTTGCCTTTACCCTCGGTGGACAAATTTGGAGAAAAAATGTCGAAGGTGGTGTTCAACACGGCGCAGCGATCTGGAAAATCAAAAACTCCGGTGATGCAAGCTTGTTTTCAGCTTCTTATCACGCTCATTCGACATTGCAAGACTGCAAAGATAACTGATGAACAACTCCGGTTGCTTTTGTGCTTTCCCGTGTTCAATGACTTGGAAAGTACAACTGGGAACACGGCCCTGTCTCTCTTGAAGGCTGTTGTCAGCCGCAAGCTTCTTGTCCCGGAGCTCTATGATATGATGACCCGTATTTGTGAAGTGATGGTTCAAAGCCAACTATCACCTGTTCGCCATGCCTGCAGTCAAATTTTTCTGCAGTTCTTACTCGACTACCCGCTTGGAGCAAAGCGTTTGCAGCAGCACCTCGACTTCCTCCTAACAAACCTGGGGTAAGAGAATGTATCTTTCTTCTCTAAATAATTTCCTGGCAGTTCTCCAGTGGAGTTCTCCGGTTAAGAGTCTATCTTTATCTCTCATTTGACTTTCGGATTAGTTCATTGAATGTACCATCAGAATGCCAGAAATTCCTCATTGCATGATTTGAAGAATGATAGCTTTTTCGTAAGAGTACACCATGGCTTTAATTGGTTCTTTTACATTTTGCGATTATTCATTGTGTTCGTAGTTATCTCAACTTATGCTGCAAATTTACTTTGCAGGTACGAGCATGCAAGTGGTCGAGAAGCGGCACTAGAAATGCTTCATACAGTAATTCTGAAGTTCCCGGAGGCAGTGGTTGAGGAGCACGCCGAGTCAGTTTTCTTACCGCTAGTGGCGAGGCTGGTGAATGACAATGCAAATCATGTTCGAGCCATGGTGGGAACAGTCTTGAAGGTGCTTATGAGCAGGGTTAGTCCTCGGGCACTTCAGCGAATGATTGACTTTGCACTCACATGGTATAAGGGTGACAAATACCGCCTATGGCGACCTGCAGCTCAGGTGGGAATCTTGTACGTATAATCTAGTGTGTGTTGAATCCAATGCTTCGCAGGATGCAACTTAAATTACATGCAATATAGTCCTTATTTATCGTTCACTTTCTGCCTGGAGCTTGATTGTTTGTGCTGCAGTTTACTGGCTCTAGTACGTTTACAGCTTTTATATTTAAATATGCGTATGTTGCTGTAGGTGTTGGGATTTTTGATCGAGGGAACCAAAGAGAAGTTTGAGAAACATGTAGACGAAATAATAGAGGCAACGGTCAATATTTTGAAGCGTATTGCATCCGAAAGCGAAGAAGAGGAAGAAGACAATATTCCCAACTGGCAAGAAACTTATGCATCCTTGATCCTGATGCAAAAGCTTCTGCAGATGTTCCCTCAATACTGCCTTCAGTCAAAGCTTCAGGTAATTGTAAGGTTTCAACCTGAGATTATATAGGACACCTTGTTTGTTCACTATTTGGAGCCTGTCATCTCCTCACAATATGTCTGATAACCTATGTTTTGAATCTGATTTTCAATGAGTGAGCTTGTGTTGTTCTTTTGCAGGAATTTTGGGAGTTAGTATGCAGTTCGTTGTTGCACAAGCACTCCTGGGTTCGATTAGCATCTGCACGGTTGCTTGGGATGTACTATGTTGCATGTGGCGATAGCAATTTTAGGCACAGCAACTCAAAGGCGAGTTTTTTACTGCATTTGATTCTAGTTTCGTGGCTAGTTTGGCACTGGAAGAGACGTGTTTTGGAGCTTCATGCTCAAATGATACGGTGAATTTTTTTAGGGTGCTAGCTTGCTCCATCATGTGCATCTACAGAACATTTTTGTAGTTTGTACAATTGTTGTCGTGTAGTAGTCAAATTACAATTTGTGATATAATGTTTGTATTGTTTTGCATGTAAGATGAGCACCGTCATAACATGTATTGGATCTCTAATCACGATTGTATACTAACTATTCTCTTTTCGATGCCTGAACAGCTACTGCTCCATCCAAGCTGGCTTCTACTTGTTGCTGGGTATCTTTGTGAACAGTTGGAAGCGGAGGTTGTGGATAGTGCATTGGCAGATCAAACTGTCAAAAACCTTCTCTTTGTTTCATTTGCTTTTCCTCCTTTGGAATCAGCTTTTGAAGTCGCTGAACCTGAGAGCCAAAAGAGGATTGAGCAAGCAAAAGCAATGTTAGGTGCAAGGAAGAGAGGATTGAAAAGGGAGGCCGAGAACCTAGATGCTGAAAATGGAATCTTAGAAGACGAGGATGAAGACTTGCCTACAGTTTCTGGAAACAATGATGACCAACATTCGCATGGAAATTCTCTGTGCTGGGCTTTAACACTACTCTTCAGAAGACTGGAAAAAGTTGCTCTTCGCATTCAACCCACGCAGGTGCTCTGACAACATCAAACACACTTCGTACTTAACTACCTTGAATCATATGCTGCCATTTGCATCTTTCCCTTCTTTCCCCGCATGGTACTTGCTGATGTACTATTGAACTCACGATTTATACTCGTGTCATGGCTTGGCAGACGAAGGCCGTTCTGCAGTGGTTTTCAGCAATGGCTTCTCGATTAGGAGCAGCTGGGATCCAGCCCTATTTGCGGCCTATACTTGAACCTCTATACAAAATTACCGAAGGATCAGCAGCTAAGCATGTACCAGGTACAACACTGCTGTAGAATAACTGCAAAGTTTTAGTGTTTTTAATTGGTCACTGAGATTATGCTCTACATCTGCTCAACTTCAAATTATTAGAACTAATAGTTCACATTGCTCGTCTCTATTTTGCTCTCTATCTTGTTTCATAGCATGTGGCTATTTTCTGTGGGAGTGCAGAGGATCTCAAGACATATGGCGACGAAGTGCTAAACGAATTGCGAGAATTATTAGGAGTGACTGAGTTTGTACAAGCATATAACAAAGTTCGGCAAGGAGTGAAGGATCTGCGAGAGAAACATAAATGATCACAAAAGATCAACGTGCTTGTGGATCCAGAGGGCAATGCCAAACGCAAGATCAGATTGAATCATAAGCGCCAAGCTCAGAAGAAACGGAAAATCGTAGACTCCAAACGGAAGAGAGGTCTTTAGATTCAGCCACACTTACACTTTTCCTTCTCTATTTTTTCCCTCTTAGTCAATTTGTTCAGTGTTTCTAGAGTAGGTATAGCTGATGACACTCAATTTTATTACATATTTTTGTAGTCGCGAGAATCAGAATCAAGGTGAGAAACTTAGGTTATGAGACTTCGTAAGAAGTTGCAATTTTGTAAATTAGTTTGATATTGCAAGATGCACAATTCAAAGCATGGATTGGAGTTTCAGGGTCAAATCTTTTCAACGGTTTGAAGTTCTCACTACTGCTGTTTCACAAGTTTGTACTGTACTGTAGGCTCAGATTTTTTTCCACTTTGAACTTCTGGCCGTTGTAGCTCATGACAAAGCTATTTTCTGGATATTTCACTATCTTGAAGGAGGTTTGGCTGAGTTTCATTAGTTCAGAGGGGTCTCCAGCGACTAGCAAGCTTTTTCCTGCTTCAATAGCGCAGGAGCACAAAACTGTGCATATTTGTGCTAGTTTCTCTGTTATATTTGAAAAATAGTTGCCATCTTATTGTTCAGAAACCTAAAAGCGAAATTGAAGGACAAGTGGTAAAATGGATGTTTTTCCCTGTTAGATTAAGAATAGAACTCTGTTCTAGGCTTCAGTAGTTCAGAATTAATCCACGAAGATCCAAACAATATGAAGCAGATGCTATTTCTAGTTATCAGTAGGCAGACATACATGATGAGTTTGGCCCCGCCATCCGTCAACTTGCTTGGCCATGTGGCTGGGCGTGAGTGGTCGGATGCTAGCGGAGCTGAAATTTGCTAGTGCAAAAACTGCTGCTCCGCCAAGCGTTGGCGTTAGCGTCCGCCAGCGTACACCAAAAAAATCTCTCATGTGCATCTGCCTAATGAAAGCTTACTCCAAATTGTTTCGAAGGGTCCAACGCCCCATTAAGGAGATTGCCAAAAAATTCACGTAAGGATTGTTGATCAGCCATGTTGCTAATGCTTTGATATGTATCTCAAGAATAGAAATGGAAGGGGAACAAAAATCAACTATTTCTACCTTAGCATCAAGTTAACAATCAATAGTTTACCTCCAAATACATATGTTTTCTTAGACTTATTTTCTTGTACTACCTTAGTCTCTTGTAAAGACCAAAGGGTTTGAATGGATTTGAAAATTGGATAAAGTAGAAATACCCTTTACTTTCTATTTAGCAATTCTACCCTTGCATAAGTGGTTTACATTTATGTCATAAGATGTAAGTCAATTAGTACGGAAGGGCATAACTGAGGCCCACTTTATGCTTGAGGTTGGATTGAGGGCCGGCCCGAAGTCTTTGAATTTCAACCAATAGAATTGTTTGATTCTTCCAAATCTAGCCCAAGGGCTTTATATTTGGGTTGGACTGGAACTACAATTATCTTATGTGGCATCCTAGTTGGCAATATTTTGGCGCCAAAACTTTGGGCCCAAGTCATGGAATCGGGATAAGGTTTTAGGTGGTCCAAACTCCAAACTTGGGCCGGATTGAGCTTGGCCATTAATAAAAAATAATTAAAAGATCCAAAAAATTTGAAAATCCAAAAAAAAAAAAAACTATTATCTTAAAGAATGCTCAAACTTTTTATCTTCAAAATTTTTATTTTCCATTTTAATTAAATATAATAATCTGAGGTTCCCAATGAAGTTCCCAAAGTTCCCAAAACTTACAAACTTGGGCCCTAGTGACTTTATACATGGTTGGGTTGGTTGCATGACTTGGGGCCGGAAGGTCCCTCAATCGGGCCAACCCACAATCTGGCCCAAACCCAAGCATAAAGTGGGCCTGAGTACCAACACTTGCGCAATTTACAACTATGACTTTTTTTATTAACATTTTGAGTACCTTCACTTAAAACAATTTTTTTTTTAATATTGCTTGAAAATTTGGTACTTAGGAAAAGTGAACCAGTTAATGAATCAGTGACGTGAAATTGATTATTTAAAGAGCTTAACCCTTGAAGGGCCCTTTGGCTTTGGAGCTACGGTACCAAATATGGTTGCAACCAGTATTTAGAAGTTTGAATCAGCTGAAAATATAGTGTTACAATCATACATATTGAAGGATTGTATGACGGTGGATGCATAAAAATATTTGAAAAGCCCTCAAAGTAGCTCAAGTACGTATGTACATACATACAGCCATACATATGGTTGCAAAGGGCTTTTGTGACGTTCAAGAGTTAAACAAGTGCATGTACAAAAGAACACATTTAAAGACCATGTCTACTCACCATAAATCTACTCATGGTGTCCAAAGGGACCAAACTAAAAAGTGAACTTGAAGGTAGAATAGTACCTTTACATAATGATACTTAATCCACTTTTTAGCATTCCAAACAAGTTTGTGTAACAAAAAATATAAATGGTATTTTAATCCCATATTGTTGGTATTTGATTCTCATGCAATCCCTATCATACCAAGTTTTGCATACTAAAAACCAAAATCCTATTTTTGGTAAATTGTTTTGTTTTGAAATCATGATTTTACAAGAAAGTTGATTTTATCACATTGGTGATGAATTTTTGAGAGTTGATTGCATGGATATGTAGGAAACATCCATACGCTCCCCTTGTAAAGAGAACTTCATTGAGTAATAAAATTATGATCAACAAAGTGTTCAATGTAGGATGTGGTAGGACCAAAATTTGTAAAATAAATATTTATTTATGATATTCAGTTTTTGTTATTCAACTCATATACTATGACTAAATTTGTACCTTTGAACATGACAATATGTTTACTTAGCTAAAACTAGTCAAAAGATAGAAACATCTACTTTACAAATTTTGGTTCTACCACACCCTGCATTGAACTTTTTGTCAATCATAATATTGTTACTCAAGGGGGTTCTTTTTAGAAGGGAAAATGTGTGTTTGGATGTTTCCTACATATTCATGCAATCAAATCTCAAAAATTCATCACCAATGTGTTTTAATCAACTTTCTTGTAAAACCATGATTTCAACACAAAAACATTTACCAAAAATAGGATTTTGGTTTTTTGTAACCAAAATTTGGTATGATAGATTGGGACTGCATGAGAAGCAAATACCAACAATACAGAATTGAAATGCCATTTATATTTTTTGTTACACAAACTTGTTTGGAATGCCAAAACTTGGATTATGTATCATTATGTAAGGGTACTGTAAAATTGAAAGATTTTTTTCAATATTTGAAGTTACTTATTTAAAATGCATTATTAAGATCTTGGGTGGATCACTTTTTGTATGTTGGGTACCCCCCATGCGGCAAGGGGGTAATTTATAGGGGGCTATTTAGTTCCTTGGGTTGAATAAAAGGGTCTCTATAATTATATAATTTGACCAAATGACCTCTTTTAGGGCACTCTTTAATTACTTATAATGGCTAGGCAATTCTTTTTTTCCTAGGCTATTTTTTTATAACTAAAAAACATGAATTGTTAAGTAAAGTGACAATTTAGGATTTAATGCACCATAGTTTTATAGGTAAGGTCAAAATAGAGAGCATATCCTTAATCAAAACATACAATGCAATAACTTCAAGAGTTCAAAAGTAATTAAACTAAAAATCAAAGCAAGTGAATGATCTTCATTTACATGTATGTATTATGCAAGAAAATTTATACTACACATGGCACCTCATATACCACCTTGTTCATACTAAATACAGTACCAGACATAGGATACCCCACGTCTTTGGCCCCTTCATTACTTATAAAAATAATTAATATCCCATGTTTGTTCACTACCTATATTACTTATAATGGATGCAACCCTTTTACTGTACCCTTTTTTAGTTGTAAGATTGTTATAATTTTATCTCAAATGAATAAACCCCTCCCTACATTATGCCCACAATAAATCTAAAATGCGGTAAGTTATCCACCCGGGATTAAGATAATGCATAGCTTTCATAGTTTCATCTCTAAATGACCAAAAAACCTGGCTACTTCCATACATATATAATGTTATTTTAAGATTTGCACCATTAGTTTTAAATGTTTTTATGGATTAGAGAATTGAGTTAAGTAGAAAAAATGTGTATCATTCCTCATCTAGCTAGTGGTATCATTCTTTGGTGCTCAGAGACGTCCTGGCTATTGAGATAGCGAGTTTTCCGAATTAACCCCTGAGCGCCCGAGCAATAGAATCCTGTCGCTCGGGAAAAAAAAATCTCTGTGTTTGATGATTTTTCTCGTTTGGATGGTACACTCTAAGGACTTGGTACTTTTTCAGGTACCTCTAGGCATGTGTCTATTACCACTCAAAAAAAATTCAAACTATTTGACTCTACTTAGGTAATACTTTTATTGGACTAAGTACACAAAGGTATGGATTTCAGTGAATATGGCCTGGGCGCCCAGGGGTTAAGCTCGCTAGATTAGAAGCTCAGTGTCTCTTGACGCTGTGAATTATTTGGTGCTTTAGTTACATCCGATACCTCCACTTGCATTGCTTGATTTGCTGGAACCAAGAATAATGCAGGGAAATTTATATAATAGCTAGTGTAGAAGAATTTAAGATTTTGATCGAGCCAGAACTCTGATAGTGTCGAAGGAAGTTACTTCAGTATGCATGTTCTCATTTTTTCAAAATATTTATGATTGCACTTTTGTGTCAATTTTATTTCTCATTTTTTCCTCATTGCACTGGTTTTGAGGTGTGCAATTACGATCATTCAAGTGCTGTGGCATTTTGAGATTAGGATGGTGTATGTGGCTAATGGCAGGGCCATACAGACCGGCAATCAATTTTGACTCCCTCTGACCCATGGTTATGTACACCAAATAGTGCAGTTAGGTTGCCCCACACTAATTTCTCATATCTAACACGTTCAGACATGGTCAACTATAGTGTGGGGCAACCTAATTGCACTATTCAGTGTAGTCTTTAATTCAATTTTTTTTTTCTAGAAACACACGGACAATTTCCATTGAAAGGGAAACAGCACACAGAACCAGAGAGGTAAGCCCTAGGCGAAGATTTTGGTATTTGTTGTATTTAATTTTTAACGGACTGCCTTGCAAGGGTTTAGTGTAATTTTGGTTTAGATTGTTGACACAGTTTGGTTGGAGTGGTAAAGGTAGGAGGTCCATATAATACACATTTAATTAATTCAGGGAGGTTATACCAGTTTTGAAATATTTTTTTGTAAATTTTACCTAAAAGATAAATGGAACTGGCATCCAACCTAAGTTGTTTCATAATTGGGTGAAAAGGCATTAGAGGAGTTTTGGGGGCCTTAGAAGACTGTTTCAGACCCGTTCCCAGTCTGTCCAGATTCAGGGAACGACGGTACGAGCATGTCAGAAAAAAAAAAAAAAAAAAAAAATTTACCAAAATATCATTTTAACAAATTTTTTTTTTTTTTTTTTTTTTTTCAAAAATTACGTGGTAGTCGCTTGGCCACGTCAGCCGGGCCATTTGGCAGCGCCGCAGCATTCCTGCAGAGTTCCCACAGTCCGGGAACTCGCGGTCTCTTAGGAGGCCCAAAACTCCTCTAATGTTCAAAAGATGGTCTATATCATCCTTACAGGGTTAACCATTTGGGAGGAGTTAAAAACACTTCTTTTATATATTCAAGCATCATGACCTTGCAATTGGACCTTCAAGCATCATGACCTTACTCTAAAGTTTTAGGACGTATCCTAACAAGTTTATAGTTGGATTTGTGAACAAACAAACATGTCTTTTAGGATTTTAATAGAACTTTTGGTGTAATTGCCTAGCATAATCAAGATTAATTATATTTCTAAAGACAAAAAAATCATTTGCAAAAAAGCTAAAACAAACATTTGGATATTGTATGCAAAAAAATCATTTGCAAAAAATTAAATATTGCAACTACTAAAATGTTAGCAATATATGTCAGACTGGTTGCCTTAAAGAGTTGATAATGAAAATTAAAAAAAGGGTTGAATAAGCATTGAGCACCTTCAAGCCACTCCATTGCCTTTTCACGACTCATCTTAAGTAGGCCCCTCAAATGCGCCATTGACCCTAAATTACCATCTTCACTCTGTATACATCTCCAAATTCAATTATGTACTAACATGAAAAAAAATGCTTTTCGAACCAAAATTTGTTCCTTCATAATTTTTGCATATAGTATCCAAATGTCACGTTTTAGGGTGCATTGGAACCTCCTTTCACTTGCCAATAAGAAAATATTAAAATTTGAATAGTCTATCAATAGTACAATAGAACCTCTCTAAACTGATTGGTTTGGGACCGCATGACAAGATTGCTTTAGAGAAGTTAATTGCTTTTAGAGAGGGTTTGCACTACACAAGAAGCTGCCGCAGGGGGATATGTGCTACATTTTTAGGAAAAGGAGCTTGTTTAATAGAATATTTTACCTTTCTTTGACAAGGTTGAGGTCCACCAGAGTTCCTTGGTAGGCTCTCATTTAGTGCTACAACTTATTTTATTCCCAAAGCCGGGACCACTTGGCCCTATTTGTTTATAGAGGTTTATCGGCTCTAAGAGGATCAACTTTGAAAGGTTCTACTGTAAATACACAAAACAATGAAATTAGGTTGCTCCATTCTAATTTCTCGACAATTCACACTATAGAAATGTTCACTGCTTTTGTACAATGATGCATTCAATCCAAAGCCATGTGTATGGCATAAATTTGTGTACCAATTCAAGGCTTGGTTCAGAGAGTGGTATGCGCCTCCATGTGGAACAAGCATTGATCCATGGAGTATCTCAAATAAGGCAACCTAGTTGACAAGGCAATCTAATTTCACTATTTTGTGTACTCAAAATAATGAAATTGGGTTGCCTCAACAATTAGGTTGCCTTCCCTGACAGAAGTTAGTTCATGAGCCATTGCTTGTCTACATGGAGCCGCATGCAATTCTCTAAACCCAAGCCATGAACAGTGCACCAATCCCTACAACACACATAGTCCCTTCATTACTGCATTCTTTTTACATATTTATATAGTGTTGAATGTCGAGAAATTAGTATGGGGCAACCTAATTTCACTATTTTGTGTAGGCACAGTGGCAATTAGTGGCGGTTTTTGGGGTAACCCACCTTTGATGAAAGGAGTTATGGGAGGTGTTGCAACAAAAGCCCTGATTATACAGTACCATTCCTACTTTCCTAGCCATTCATTAAGTGCGCCTCATTAGAAATAGCGTCAGCTATTAGATGTGAAAGAAGAGTGCTAACCTTATTCTCAAAACTTCTTTGCTTCATCAGCTATTCATGTCTGCTTGGACAAAGAGAGTGAACCTGATGCTGAGAGCTCAAGGAAGGGTTGGTACTATTTGAGCATCGGAGGAAGCTATGCGTAGTCGCACCTCGTAGCCATTGATCGAGGTTGTGAATGTACTGGGAGATTGTCAGGGCTGATATGGGTATCCGAGAATCATGTAAGTGCATCCTTTTGAAACAAATGAATCTCCTTCTAAGCTCTTGTTGATGATGGGTCGGAAGATGTTCTACTGAGAATTGAAGTGCTTGACAAATGGAGATGATAGCATCAATCCTTTTCGGAGACGTCTTTCAATTCATCAGAGATGAAATGTGTAGCTCTTGTGGGTTAGGGTGGAGAGCATGCCGACTTGTGAGGTTCGATGCATCTAGGTCGAAGTGGTGTTGCCTTAGGGAATGTTGTGAAGCTTAAATTTGTGTGACGCGTCTTCATTTGTGTGAGATGGAATGGGTGGTGTCTGGAAGGTGGCGGTTTTAGGGTTTTTGACGTGAATCAATGTGGACATGGTGTAGGGCTGACGTACTGGACTTCAATCCAATGCCGAGCCCACAGCTGAAGACTTTGTGCAGGTACTTTGATTCAAAGCCCATGTTCCTGATGTATAATTATTAGTATGCATTTGAATCCCAGTCTTTAATTATTGTGCTGTCAATTCAGAACTAGAAATGGCCATGGAGCCTAGTCTGCGGAAGGGTGTTTGAGAAAGTTTGTGCTTTCTAGGTCAGCGACTACTTGATCAATCATCCCAGCAATTATCAACCATATCTGAGAGGTTACTGCACAATTGCAAGAGGTCAGACAAGGTGTTGAGAATGAACAGAAAAAAACGCAAAGCTAGTGGCGGTCGGGCCTCAAACTCGAATCAGAACAATTCTATCGTTCCTTGGAACAATGCCGTGGAGGTGGGCGACATGGTGATGATGGACGATGGTGGAACAAGTATTGTTGACTTGGACGAAGATGGTGAACAGCTGGATTACCTTGAAGCGGCATGGCTCTTGCGAGAGAAGCTGAATGACTTTGTCGAAGGTGGTAAGGGAGGACCACCAGGGTTGGAGTTACGAAGCTTACTCAACATAGCGGCTTCACGCAAGATTATTTCCGTGGATTCAAAGAAGATGAGTCCTGTTCTATGGAAAACTCTTCCGAAGGAGTTGTTGGCACGTGTGTTGGCACGTCTGCCCTTGCCTGATGTCACTCGGCTGCGCAGTCTCTCGAAGGAATGGAACCGAGACATGGTTACTGTGAACTCGGAAATCAACCGAGCACTTGACGAAACTAGTCCCACCATGGTTGCAGGCTTTTCATACCGTAATTATTGGACTAATTCAGAATTTCTCGTGACAATATGTGATCTAAGCACGCACAGGTCGCTATACTCCTATCGTTTGCATCCGGGAGGTCCCATCAGTCATGAAAATCGATGGGATGATATGGGTGCACGTGATGGTGGATTGGTCTGTTTTGTCTCTACATGGAGACTCAACAAAGCCAATCCCCTGTGCATTGTTGTGGTGAATCTCTTGTCACGAGTTCAGCGCAAACTTCCACCTCTAAAATATGTTTACTTAACCCAAAATGATGGACATCAAAGTGGACTCTGTAACCAAGTGTTATAAGGTGGTGGTGATTGGCAAAAACATGGAAGGCCATCCCACAGTAGAGACATACGATCGATTCTGGTGCAAGACAATGGACCAGAGCAACACCTCCACTTGGTTTGATTTTTGGTGTCACTTACAGATGGAAATACAGAGACTGTTTCAGGACTTTCAAAAGCACAAGCACAACTCGAAGTGTGTATGAAGCGTTGTGTTGAAAGGGGTCCTTCCCGAGGAGCATCAGTGATGACGTATGCGTTTCACAAGGACTGCATGTTTGTGCTACACACGAATACATCGAATAGTGAAATTTTACAGGGGGGAGGCTATTGCATCACCAAGTATCGTATCCAAAATAATGCAACGGATTAGGTACAAGAGAGGTCATACTTGTGCCTCTCCTTTTGAAGCCTTTCCGGAGTTTAACTGGTGCTTGATGACCCTAGAAGCATGTGAAGGCTTTTTGATGGCGTCAAGGTACTCTTCTGGCAATTTTTGGCTTTTGGACTTGTCTACAGGAGAGTGGAGTAGCCTTCCAAACTGCTTCAAGGGGCACAAGTATGGAGCTTTCATGAGTCGGGCTTCTTGGAATGTTGTACGATTCAGTGTATGTTCAAATGCAGTAAGTAATTTGGCATTCCTAGTTCAGCTTCATCTTAGGTGCAGTGTACATAGCTTGGTGTAGTGGTGTGGCTTGCTCTGTGATTCCTCTCCATGGATCTGGCAGCAATAGCAAAGTGGACGAATTCTTTTTTGATCTGTGAAGACCGAGTTCCCTAGTTCCATTTTCTCTACAGCTTTCTATAGCAGTGCAGAGTGGTGTGAAGGTGATTCCAAGGAAACTATCACATTCTGCTTACCTTCAATGCCCAGTGGGCGATCTCGAGACCATGTAGCGTCCGTGATTCTGTGAATATAATCATCATCTTGTGGACGAGATTCCTTATTCTTTCAGGTACAAAGTACATGTGACGTCATCCTGCCACTAGAAACTGTTGGTGGACGCGTGCGTTGAAGGTGTGTTAGTACTTGGTGTTACAGTGGTATTCACAGAGTGAATTTAACGCAGTGAATTGTCTAAATTCATTCCTTGGACCCAATGTAACACTACGCTTGACACCAAGTGAGAACTGATCCTTGCTGAAGTCGAGTAAATTTGCAAGACTGTGATAAAGGATAAATTGTTCTGGTGTATACAGGATGTATCTCTAGACAAGAGGGAATTAGATTGCTAGTGTCACGCTTTAGGTTTTAGACCCTTTTCATTTTGCTGACGGCTTTGCTCTTTCCGGAAGCTTGCCCTTATGTTTAGAGAGTACTCGCTTGCTGGTAATCAAGAATATTCACTTCTCAATTTCAAACCAACGTTTCAAACAACTTCTCTTTTTACTTTCTAGACGTCATGTGCGAATGGAGTTTGTTCTTGCTAATGGTTTACTTTTGGAGTCGCATGTGTTCCAAGTATTTTTTCATGCACTTGAATTTGATGTGTGATTATAAATTCTTTATTCGTGAATGCTGGGAAACTAGCAAAAATTTCATTTGTATCCTTGCAGAGCCATTGACGGTTAGTCAGGTTTGCTCTATTTTGGAAGTTACTAATGGACCGTTCAAACCGGGTTTTTGCAAAGAGAATGCTGAGAGGTTGGTCTTCTGAAAGTGAGTGTGCTGACATGGGATATACTACAGACCCCGGGTAGGAATGTAGGAAATTGTCCAGGGATATAGGAAATTGTTGTATTTACAGAGCCGCAGTTGCCCGCAATACAAGTGGGAGAAGTGGAGCCGCAATGTAGATGGGGTCTAGGAGAGGTGCTATTGCTTCACTTGGCGTTTACCGGTAGCAGCATTCCAAAGTTACAGAATTAGCGCAATGCTAGATATTTGAGGTACCCACCAAGCATCGACACTTATTCCAGGGTTCCAGCCCCCATCGATACTCTATTCACGACTGTGTAAGTAGAGATGAGGACCAAAAAGTTCATTCCTCACTTGGACATTTCCAAATGAGTCAATTCTCCACCAAATTAAAAAATAATTATATATTCTAAAAGCTGAAGACATGGGAAGAAATGTATTAAAATTTGAAGTGAAAATAATCACCCTAGCATCCTTTAATATTTGCCAAAGACAATTTTGCACTTAGAATTCATAAAGAATTTGCCTCTAATATCAACATCAATAATATTGTTTTGCCTCTAAGTCACTCTTTGAAATTTGAAAGTACTTCAAATCAAGCGAGTGCCTTGTAGATTGATAGTGGATTGGTTTTAAATTGGTGGAACATTGGTGGTGATATTATAACAATTTTTGGAGCCTTTTAACTGTGATTTTCATTTATTATTTCTAAATTATTTTTTAATTACTTCTCCTTGTTTGATATGCCTCAAAATTTGACACCTTTTGTCTCTCTTTCATAGCTTTTAGATCATATAATTAGTTATAAAAATTGGTGAAGTATCGACTATGTAAGGAAGCATCTCAATGAGGAATGGATCTTTTTGTCCCCCACTCTAAACAAGGTTTCCTTACATGGAGCGTTTTTTCCCGCTTTAGGCATTTGAGCTTGTTTGCGTTTCTTAACCCCTAAATGCCCGAGGCACCCAGATCTGGTGTTTGCAAAACTTTGAAGTTAAATAAAACCTAACCAAGTTGCTATTTTTAGTAGTTTATATTTTTTTAAAGTTCTTCTTGAAGTCTACTTTTAGCACCAAAAATCCGATCTTGAAAATAATTGATAGTGATCTTTCTATGCAAGATTTTGTGCAAGGGTACCAAGTGCAATCTTGACTTTCCATAGTGTTGAGAGCTCTTGGAAATGAGCCTCAAATACACTAGATCTTGGAGAAAAAATCACATTCAAAATTCATTTAAAAAAATTGTAGAGTAGATTTTAAGAAGCCGTAAATTGATTGGGGTTATATAAGTTAGGCTCTTTAACCTCATATTTTTTTGGTCACCAACTTTTTAGATATGATTTGTGTAAAGAGGATTTAAAGATTTTTGCAGTTTTAGCACCCTCATGGTCAAACATTATAATCTTTCACTCCATAAGTGATATTGTTGTGTTTTCTTTTCCTATGAGATCTCTAACATGTCTAGTTTGAATTTGTACAGTTACAATTCAAAAAGAATTGACACAACTTATCATAATGTTGGCATTTTGTTCAATTTAGAGCAAATTCCAGGAAGCCCAAAATAGGCCTTGGGCATTTAGGGGTTAATGCTTGAATGCAATTTCGAGCTCAAATGTTGTCCATGTCTGTGAGCTCGAGCGCTAGCTCGGTTTAGGGTTTGCTTTCGGGATCGTTTTGGGGAGCTTTTGGTTTTAGGGTCTGTAAATTGAGGAAAAACAGGAATTGGATTACTTTGGGGAGCTTTTGGGGATGAATACCAAACTTCAAACCCTCGCTTTAGCACCAGAGACAAAGGTGGATGGCTGGATGCCGTTCCCTTCCCCTTGAGGGTGATACATTGCCCATGTTCCTATGGAAGTTGCTGAATCTGTATTTTGGGGTTCGACTTTTTCTGCTGCATTCAGGGTTTGAGAAGTTGCAGCCTCGTGCAAAACTGCAAATCTTGCTCTTATCAATTAAGTTTCGACTCTATCCTGCAAGGGGTTCAGTGAATGATCTGGTGATGTGCCTGATGATTAGAATTGTTGGATAGACACAAAAAAAATTCGAAGGTCAATGCTGATTTTATCAACAAGGTGACTTTCATGTTTTGCTTATATCTCAAAAGTCACAAACACCAAAGATGATGATCCACCAATACTATGGGGGTCATTAGAAGAAATTTGCCTCTAATAGGAATTGAGTTTGGGGCTTGTTCATCCAAATAGAAAACCCTTTCCAAGGTAGGTGAAGGTTGCCTGCAATTTAACATCTAAGATTGTTGTTTCCAACTTAAAAATAATAACTTTGGCATGCGGAATCCAAATGAAACCTTGTTTTAACCCCTATAGGACTAAGGTCTTTTTTCTGTCAAAAAATTCTCAAAACTGCCATTTCTAAAGCAAAGAGTAAAAAAATCTGAAAATTATTTTTTTGCACATCCAATCATAAGATCTTATACCTAACTAGTATGGCAATGTGTAGAAAAATTTCAGAATTTTTGACCGCACAGATTGCAAGATTTCTGTGTTTAAAGTGAAAAATAAAAACAAGATTTTTAGCACATTGCGGGACTAGATTTTTTGACTTTGAACATTTTTAACTTAAATTTTTTGCACTACAAAGTTTTGAGCTTTAAATATTTCTAGTGGAAAATTGAGTTGAGTGTCTAGGAAAAAAAAAGAAATTCAAAAAAACTTAATTTTCATTCTTAAGAAAATTGTTAAGTAGAAGATAGTACAAGATAGAAGGAAAATCTAAAATATTGATATCTTTTAAATGGAATTAAAATGCACTAATCCCAATGGTGAGATCGTTCTAGCAAGAAAACTAAACCATGTGGAACTTCTTTATTTGAAAAGTTGCACAAATTGCATTCCAAAATGAATCCTACAAGTTATTTTTGTCAAGAAGATGCTCTAATTGCCCAAAAAACAAGTTTGTCCATAACTTTCTTATAAAAAATCCAAATGAAATGAACCAAAGCTTCCCAAATAGGCAAAAATATAATCTATAAGGAAAAAAATTAAAAATTAAAAATAAATCTTTTGCAAATTTTTTTTGTTGCCCCTTCTCCCCTGTTTTGAGTTTATTTGGGCATAGCTTTTGTTCCCGGGCACTAATTGAAAAAGAAATTATATTCCCAAGAAGCTTATCAGTTTTTCTATTTTCCAAAAAAATTTCAAAAAATCACAACAAAAATTCAGCCTATAGGTACTTGCCCAAAATTCCATTTGTCCCCCGAACGAACAATGGTCCAATGCTCTTAAATTGTTTTGGAAAGAAGGATATGACCATATTGGACACTTTGAAGCTTGCTCACTAATTCCCTTGCTTATTTGCACAAGCAGGTGAGATTGGCGTCCAAACTTCCTACTCCTTTGTTTGATCATAAGGTGTTCAGAGTTTTTCTGATCGAGATTATTTAAACTCCTGCAGGGGATTGTTCACCGTGATGTAAAACCGGGCAATTTTCTGTTTACTCGAACAAGAGGCACTGGATACCTTGTCGACTTCAACGTTGCTGTGGTATGACTGTAACTTGTTTTCTCATGCATAAAGTTGATTAAAAGACCGATGGATCCTACATTTTATTTCTGGAGTACTCGTTGTCAATTGTCGATCTTTTTTTTGTTCATAAGCACCGAAAGTATACATCCTCCGATGTGGACTATTGAATACGAAATTTATGTTTATAGGTTAAGCTAGGAAAGATCGTGCTCAAGATTCGTTAGTATTTTGTACAGGAATACCAAGCTTCATTCCTACTATTCACAAATAGTATGACCTCTCTTACAACTTACTAGTGTATCCTATGCCGTTGCCACAGCCAAAAGCATAGTAAAAATAATTTTTTAATTATCTAGTTTATAATAAAAACTTTGAAATTCAATAAATTTCACACAATCATTTCAAACACCACAATACAAAGCCCGTCCATCCCTCCTCACCAAGAGCTTTCCAACGGTAACCAAGAATACGACCAAAATCAAAGTAAAAGTAATTTTCTAATTTTTTGATCCACAAATACTTTAAAATTCAATGACTTTCACACCCTAGGTCCAAACGCCACAAAACCAAGCCCGTGCACCCCTCCTCGCCAAGAGCTTGCCGAAAGTACCAAGCATACAGCCAAGAGATGCATGGTCAGGGAGATCTCAACGTAACAAAACAAACAAAACAAGTAAAACAAACAAACAACCTGTCTTTTATGCACTAAGATAGTATGCACTAAGAGGTTCTATTGTATTACTCTTCTTGACATGTTTTGTTCAACTTTTACAAATTTTGATAACGGTGGAACTAAATTGATTTATATCAACATGTCACGTGGTGTCAAAGATGTGGCTTGTAAAAGTCACGACATGAACCAATTTGAGAATATTCTAGAATGAAACTTACCTGTTTCTCTCTGTACATGGTCAACTGTATAATTAAATACCTTCTATTAGTATGTTGTGAGTCAGTCTGTCCTTGAAAACTCTGGTGTCCACAGTTTTGGGATGTAATCATTCTTACTCTAATTACAGTATGGCACTTTAGATAGCTTCATAAACTTTCAATTTGATGCTATACTTTTTTGTACTGAAAACAAGTCATTTGAATGCGAAAGTATCATATTACCGTCAAAGTCTTCAAAATCGCTCAAAAACACAAGTACAGTAGAACCTCGCTTAGTGCATACTCTCTTTGTGCATAATATGCAGTAAGAGAGGTAGTACCTTGAAGCATTTATTGATGAATAGTGATTGGAGGTCTTGTAGTTAGAAGCCATGTGGTTGGAGGCCATGTAGTTAGAAGCCACGTTAGGTAGTGAACAGTACTGAACCTCTCCAAATACATAAACCTCTCTTAGTGCATAATTCCCAGACTATGAGGTTCTACTGTACTGAATATTCATGTGGTAACATGGGTTTTCAGCATCTGCAATGGTGCCAAATTAGGCTAGTCAAAACATAGAATAGCTGCAAGCTTATCTAGGAGAGCAGGATGAGCTGGCGAAGAAATCGCATGTCAATTTTTGAGCTCTGTAAAACAGCAGCAAAAATATTCTTGGCATTAAACGAGTTTCAGACATTTTCGAACCCTACCTGATGTAGATTATGGACTGTAAACTTCTAATTTGATGAGTGATTAGGTCACCAGAAATCAGGCATCGCAAAAAGAAGTCTCCCCTTCAGCACTCAACTACAACAACCCTTGTGGAAGGAAATATGGCAGTTCCAACATTTGTAAACCTCATTACCCTGCCCAGCCCAACATCTATCAAGGTTCCTGGTCCCAGCTCTTCCATCCTGACCAAAAATCACTTCTAATCCGTCCTCTATAAACTTGTGCATATGCACCTCTTGAAGAGCGCAAGTAACTGCAGAGCGCTGAGACAAACATAATTCAATCGACCTGTAATATACTAAACTAATGGTCTGTAAACCTCATATTTTGCCAAGAACACCTCCATTGATCTGACGCACCTATGGTGATGGTCGAAAGAGAAAGGAGGTCGACTTTCCCTTCTTCCAGACTCTACTCCAGACTCGCTGCTATGAAATTCGTATCATGCCAACACTGAAGTGAACTTTATACAACTTGGTAGCTGTCCACCACCAATTGAGTCCGTTTCCCAAACTTCACAGCAGTACCACTCTGAGTCTGAACCACAGATCCAACCTGCTGAAAACAAAAGAACATAAAAACGCAAATGAGAAGTTGAACTCAAAAAGCTGCTATCCTTGAAAATATAAAACTAAAAGTTGAGAAGTACGGTATAAATAACGTTACCTTCATATCACAGAAGGTCTTGTTTGCTGAAAATTTGACATCGATAGGAAAGAAAGAATTTGGATCTGCTGCAGGCACCACAAATTCCATAGATCCACTGAAACAAGAAGCAAACCAGGTGATGTTAGCTGCCAGGGAATGAGAGACAAGAGGCTAAGTTCCAATAAATCAGCATCCTCCAGCAGGCACTCGAAGAAAGAGCAGATCAGTTAACTTCTGTTTGTATTGTCGATCAGGGTGATGGACCACTCGAGCACTGAATGCCTAGAATCGTACCTGGAGGAGCAGTGCAGCAGGCATTCAGAATCAGCACTTGCCTTGAAGAACTAAAAAATCACCCAAAAGCGTCAAAAGAGACGAGCTTCTCAAGGATGGCAACCATGAAGTGAATATGGATGATAACATTCTGAAGATCAAATGCTTTAGTGGCCTTGTATTCGATGTTGACATATGATTCTCCACCAGATACGGATGGCCAGCAGTTGACTGCAACAAAACATTGCAAAGTCAGTTTCCTTGATCTCAAAAATAATAGTAATGCACATGTATGAGCGTGAGCGTGTGCGTGTGTGTGAGCGCAACAAGCAGCATATAACTCAAATGTCAAAAAGGATTACACGCTTCTCCAATAGGTGAACACCGAATTTTTTACCACAAGCGGCACAAATAAAACAGAATCAACAATCGGGTAATTACTCGGACACAAACATAATCAATTGCATCAAGGCTGAACGGATGCTTACTGCGGAGCGGCACCAGTGACTCTTGCTTGCTTTGCATGCGCCACTTCAAAATACCCAGAGGACTTCCGACAGGAAATGGCCTTCCTGAATCCTTAAGACCCAATATGTTCTTATCTGAGTAAAGAGTCTTGTCAATCTTTGGATGCGTCTTAAAGTCGAACAATTTGTTTGCACCTGACTCAACCTGTTGAGAGGAAAAAAACTGTTCAATACGAAGAACATTGAAAATTGTAGAGCTGAGGACTACTAACATAACATTAGAAACTTATAGAAAATTAGCAACAAAATCGAGAGAGGAGCTGGACACAACGGAAGAGTTAAGCACCTGGACCAAAATGTAAGCATCTTCTCTTTTTTGCACCACAAGAGACATATTACCATGTTTTCAAGACCCCCATCCTTCTTGAAGACAACCACGAGCTTCTCCTCCACGCCCACCATAATGGGATCTGAACTGATGGGTGTGGCACCTGCTGATCTGATAGGTCCAGGTACAACATCTTCAACAATAACTTCATCCTCCGCTTTCAAAGACTCCAAGAACTGATTTGTCTTCGTTGACTTTCCTAATTGCATGCCGCCCTTCGAAGGAACTGAAGTAGAGGTAGCACGAGCTGAAACATCAAAACAGACATCAAAACAAAAACCAGTCAGTTCACCAAACATCCAGATAGAAATAAGACACGCTATCACAAATAAGCAACTTGCGTCGATAAAATGAGAGATATAGCTCATTATAACATACCTGAAGGTTTGAAGACGTCAGTATCGAGACCTGACCCAAAGCCAGATGAATTGTTTCTCATGCCGCCAACCATTGAAGAGTTGGTGTCTTCGAAGCCATTGTCAAACCTAGAAGAACCCATGGATGGCATGGATGGCACGAAGTTCCCTTTATCACCTCTGCCCTTCACAATCTGCATATCACAAACGTAACTATCACAAATAGCAATACAGAGTGAAACATTTTTGCAAGATAGTAGCTAACAGAGCTTCAAGTACGTTTATATATACACTTCCAGTTTGGTTAAGGTAAATTAACACCGAGTAAATCTTCTAACGCGTTGTGATTTAATGTTATTAACACAAATACTGAGGAAGATGTGGTTAGTAAACACCAGCAGAAACAAGTTCTTAGAAATAATCGAAATTCTGCATACCCGATTCTTCTCAATCTCATTCGCCTTGCGCTTCATGATGTCTTTCGTGTCATTGATTTTGCTCTCAATGATGCGCTTGTGTAGCCTTTCTTCGTGGCTCTCCATCTCCACGTACTGCTTGACTTGCGAAATAGTGACATTCTCTTTATGCCCTAACGACATCACTCCATCGAACGCAAATATAAGCTCAAAGGCCATCCTGCAAATACCTTCCTCATCGAGAGATGGTACGTATTCAGGTACCAAGTGTGCGTCAAGAATTACACTCTGTCATTCATGGCATCCAAAATAAACACTAGCCACGTTCGAGCCCAATTTTACTAAAATTTGAGTAGTTAAACACGGTGAGAGTAAATTCAAAGGAATACAGAACTTTCCAATCGACTGGAACCCAAAATCACTCAAGCACAGAATACAATCGATGAACACCTAAAATAATATACGTATGCTAAAAAATCACAAAACCCTAAATTTGAGGAGGATACAAGCTTAGAGAGGAGTTGTAAGGTGTCCCGATCCTCTAAAATGTTGCTCTGCTTATTGGTAATTAGAAGAAGGTACAATATCCATCGGTTGATAGACATAGCGGACATTGTCTGTCTCCACGTATGTATGCTGCTTGCCGATACCAACAAGCTTCGGGAAAGTAGCGGGTAAACCCTCGATTCGTATCCTGGACATGTCCACATACTGCCGAGATCCTTGCACAAAATTGAATCAGGCAAAGTCGACACAATTGATTGCAAAAGATGTGAGACTTTATTCACAAGGCAAAATCGTATACAAAGTGAAATAGGTACTCCAAAACTAGGGACCCGATCTCATGCATGGTAATGTGTAGTTTTAAAGCTACGACCGTAGGTGATGACACTGAATAATCTCTTGAATCCAATTCATGCTCACATGCCTTCAAGAACCTGTTAAACCAACATCACAATGCACATATGTTAAAAATCCTTCGGTATATTCTTGTTTGCTACTGCAAGTGCCTTCAACAAATGGCAAAGAGGAAAACAAGAACACAATGCTAAGTGAATTTTCATACCTGGTTTGTCCGAATCTCAATAAACATCCGTTTCAAGCAAGATCCTGCCCATGTCCACGCAGCCTTGGAACAAAACGCTATTTGTACCAAACCTTCCATCTCACGAGGAGTAATGGAACGGTTTCGGTCATTTCGATAACACATAGAGCCAATCACGATATCATAGGAATGCTGATGTTTTCGCGTGCCATCATAGAGGTTTAATTCACAAAACTTTTTCCATGCTTCATCCTCAACACCCACCTCAAACCAACGCACTCTGAAAATCTGTCCACTTGGTGCTGCAATCTCTCCGTGAAGTATTCTCAAATCAAGTTCAAAACCAAAAACTGCAACAGTGTCATCAGGATTCATAGAAAGGCGGTTGTGCAAAGGGAACTCGAATGCCGCGATAACACTATTAGTGACATAAAAAGCCGGAGAAAAGCTGAACTCAGTGCAAAACTTCATAGGTAGGATGCCCACATTAGAAAAACCACTTGACATCGAGAGTCGCGTCCCATGGTAGAAACAAGCCACTCCAGCGGTATTGTATGGGCTATACGGTACATGAGTGGGAGCCACCTCCAAATGCCTAGCAAAAGCTTCTGCACGTTCTCCGATGCTAACCTTTCGAGTGGAGCGTTGTTGTTGGTTACTTTTTGGTGGGGTAGTATAAGCATCCATTTCCACATAAATACGAAGGACATCTTTAAAAAACTGTGCATTCACAAGCTCTTCTCGCCTCAACGGATCATCACCATCATCATCACCCTCGGTCTGGCCACGCACTCGTAGTGAGACCCTTTGCCTACCTCCTCCTCTTCCCCTTGCACCTCTTTGACCTCTTGCAACACCCCCTTGGCCTCTTCTTCGTCTCTGAGGTACTTGCACCCATGCATGCCCAAGCCTGTCATCATCACCATGAGCAGCGGTAGACGCACGATTCTTCAAATCAATAAGAATGTTCTCCAACACACTCCTTAAACTTGGAAGGAGGGTAGTCTCTACCCCTAAAATGGAGTTACCAAGAGCATCCAAAGTAACACCAATTTGAGTAATAACGTTTGGAGCCAAAAGAGGTTCCAATGCACTCAAGAGGTCCTCCACGGAATCAGCAGGATATGTAGCACCATGAGTTGCCTCCAGCTTTGCGGCACAATGGTCCCATATCGAATATGAAAGTAACTCTTCATCATAGAGAGTAAGAAAAGATGGAGAAAGAAGCTCATCAAGAGGAACTGGAGGCGTTCGTGAACCCCCCTCCCCACGATAAGTAACTTCTTGTGCAAATAAAGGCATTGCAAGTACCTCCACCTTCCCACAAAACTACTCCAATTACCTGAAGAAAACAACAACAACAAATTACTCAAAATTGAATTAATCTCCAAATTAACACTGTAAGGCTCTCATATGAATCTCAAATCATCTTCAACATTCCATACAATAAAACCATACATTCCCCAAGCATTCCACATTCCACAAGCCAAGCAGCACAAGTGAACCAACACTCCACCTCGCTCAACTTACCATTCCACAAAAACATGCAATCTTTCCTCAAGCATTCCTCAAAACAGCATTGCACAAGAAAACCAAAAAAACAAGAAATCGAAAGGGAGAGAATGTAGCGCAGCAAATACCTCAAAGTGTGACAGGCTTAGTTCACACATTCTTTTTTGCATGTTTTTAGTGACCTCATGTTGATTAACTATTTTGTATCTAATATAGGTAATTTGTTCAGCTCAAATCGAGTTGATCTCACGCATGCTTAGGGTTGTCAAATCAGTTCAACTCGAGCTGATGGAATTGGATGCTCTACTGCAGTGTTCTTAAAGGCTTCCATCATACAAAATTATTATATGTACGCTTTAATAATCAGCTTTGTTTGAGCTAATTTTACATCGAGCTGAATATACATCGAGACTAACCCAACCGAAGTGTTTTCACACATTCAGTTCTGCAAATATACATCAATCATAATATGCTAAAGTTTGGCCATTTTTACCTGATTCGGCTTCAAGTTCTTCACTTCAATCAGCCCATCCTTCGGATTTCTCTACAATTTCTCACTTGCCGCTCTCCTGTTCAATTTGTGCAACAAACACAAGTCCAGCATTCGGTATTCAAAAGTCCTGCATAATTCCCAAGTCCACACCACATAAATCAACACGTCCTCAAGTCCAATGTTTGTGCAGCACCGGTAGCTTCACAAAAGAAAACTAACTAACAAGTCAGCAACATATTTAAACCAAGAACAATTCCGCAAGAGTCCAATAAATTCAAAATGCATGCATCTTTACCTTCCACACAGCTCATATCCAATGCAAACAAAAAAGAGCTACAAGCAAAATAAAAATTCTACAGTTTAAATGACCATGGACACACAATCTGATGCCTAAGAAAATTCTACATCTTCAACACCTTGCAAATCCACACTTTAGTCTAATGACTACAATTCCAGTCCAGTCACGATTCATACAATGCACAAAAATCGGAGTTCCACAACAATTCAAGATCACCATACCCTAAATTTAAAAATTCCTCCTCTGAGTGCCAAAAAGACAGCTGAAACTTGCAGCGATGCTCAATCTTGCAACACGATCTACACTCATTTCTGCAGTTAATGAAGGTAGACTTTGAAAATGCATCCTACAATGACTGCCAAGTTCTTGGGGCCAGAAAGAATCATGCTTGAGACCCTAAATTCTAAAAGAACCCTAACAATCTAAATCCTATTTCAAGTGCACAGCGCAGTGGATCGGAAGTACAAAAACCCGCAAGCCCAAGCATATTTCTAGAAAACCTCGTAATTGAGAACCCTAAGATCATTGCCCGAGGCCCTAATCATTATCCAACGGTTGAAAATGACCAATTTGAATGATCATAGAGTGACAATTTCGACTTAAGTTTGAGGACCAGAATCTTTCTATCAACAAAAATCAGTAAAGAACATTGCAATGTGTCCCTCAAGAGATTTTAGAGTAAGTCATATTGGATCCCAACTTCAAGCAGTCTTCAAAAGCAAGCAAATTGGCCGAATCACAAAATGCACAAATGCACAAACACCAAACAAATACAAAGGATTAAGTAGGCAATTGGGAGATTTACCTCAAGCTCGTTGAATAAACCCTGAAGTGCAGCAGTAGACCTCTCGAAGCGCAGCCGGCCACCGTCACGCTTGAGCTTAGGATTTCCACCGCAACCACGAAATGCTAGAAGAAAAGAAAATTCAAAAGTGCCTCCAAGAGCGCTGTAACGCACACTTCAAAAAGCAAAAAGCAGGCACATTTAGGATAATACATCCGCACGAGAAGACAACTTCAATCATGCAAAAAAAGGCAGACAATTGGGAGCTCCGTAGTGTGTCAGAAGAACAAGCAAAAACGGAGTACTGCACGCCAAACCCTAGCCCGTAGTTCCGCTGTTTTTTCTTCCAATACCCGAATCCTTTCCCTGATACCGTGGTAGGCTAGTATTGAAAATTTAGTGCATTTACCATGCACGGACATCGGCTATTGATACCCGGAGATACCTGGCTGTTGATACCCAGAGAATACTGCTTCACCCTCTCATGTTGATAGCAAAGATGTTTGTTATTCATACCCGGACCGTTTTATAACAACTTTTTATTGAATGCAAAATTTGATTCCGGATTTTGGGGGCGGAAACAAATACTTTATCCTCACTAACCCTTATTTAAAAGAATGACCAGAAAAATCATCCTTTTCATTACTATGTGATTCATTGGCTTAGAGAAATGCAAAAGCACTCCATGGTATTTAAAAATTGTAGAAGTTTTTTCCTTTCCATAAAATAATTTGAAGAATAATTACTTGCACTTCTATCCTACTAGAAGGATTCTCTAACATCAATTGGACAAAAAATGGTCTTGTTGTTGTTTTGGAGTTACATGACTAATTTATAAATCTAGAAGTCATTCATAACTTCTAGTACTATGTGGCATCACTTTTTAACAATAGAAAACTGAAAAAGTTTATTCAATGACATACAATGCATGACTTCTGTTTTTTGCAAAAATCAACAAAGATGAACAATTGCACTTTCATGAACTGGAAAAACAATAGTCATGGAAGGGTCAATGCTAATTAAGGGACATCCAAAAAATATAACTGTTTGAAATAATCTACATATTTCAAATTCAAGAGGCCCCACATTCATTATAGAATATTCATGGTTGTTTAGACTTTTTAAATTTGGTATTCTTAAATATAGCATATGATGGATTGTATTCATTTTTCACGTTGTACTTTTTGGAAAGAAAAAGAAGGATTACATAAGTTTTCATCCCTTCTAAATATTTTATATATTAAAAACTTTTAGTATTAATGTTCATCTTCTTGGAGCAATTTAACTACCATTCCATGACTTCTTTGGATTGGTACCTATTGTATACAACAAATGCATCAACCCATGTTTTTGGATTCAAACTTATTGAATGTATTTTTTAGTGGAAAAAAATGTAGGAGTTCAATAGCATGTAAAGATATGGGATTCATGAGCATACTTATTTTGTATTATTAAAATGCATTTTATTACAAGGATGAACAAATAAATTTGTAAGTGATGCTTTGAATTTTATATTACTAAATATAAAGATAAATTTGAAATGGATATGAATTGCATATTCTTGTGGATTCTAAATCCTAATAATACTTACAACTTGCTCAAAAAAATTTTAAGCATTCACATATGAAAATCCATGACATTTGATATTTCTGGCCATTAAAATATAAGGCACAGTTCATTCCCAGTTTTTATTAAATCACGTGGAGATGAAATTTAAAGGCTATGGAATGTATATTCTTATGGAATCTAAATCCTAAGAATAATTATAAGTTTTTCAAATTATTTATTTTAATTTGAGCCCATTTCTAATCACTTCTTAAATGGATTAAAAGAGAATTATAATAAATGAGGCTCTGTACTTTAATAACTTTCCATTTCAGAAGTTATAAAATTTTATAAGAAAGGCTCACCAAAAAAAGGTAGAAGTTCTAAAGATCACAAGATTTGAAAAAATGAAAGAAAACCTTGTCCTATATTGCATTGAATTCAAGTCCAAAATAATATTATAGTTTGTTTCCAAAAATAATAAAAAAAAACAAATTTAAGCTTTTAAGCTTTTAATAAAAAAGGGTCCATGAGTATATTTCATTTTTGGTAGTTTTTTTTCTTTATAATTTTGGTAGTTTTTTCTATTTAATAATTTTGGAACTTTTGCAATTTGTATGCAGAAGAAATAAAACAAAAATGTAAAAGTTCTAAATATTTAAAAATTCTATGATGTTAATATTCTTGCACGTTTTGAATTTATGATAGTGTATTTGAATTTTACTTCATACTTCAAAAATAATTGAACCATGACCTGCATTTTGAAGAACTCCAATTCCAACATTTTCACTTAATTTTTATGTTTAATTTGGAAGCGTGTGGAGTATATGTAATTAATATAAAAATAAACGTTATAATTTTAAATAATTTATATTTGATACTTGGATGTATATATATTTAACATAAAAAAATTGGTTATATTATGAGGTACTTAATCCATTAGAGGATAATAGAATTGTCTACAAGAAGACATTCTATTTCAAAATGTACCTTACATATGATTAAATTTTGCTAGTCATTAAGTGGTCCACTTTGAAGTGTTAATTATAGGACATTCTATATGCCGCATTTATCAATTTCTGGACTTTGGAGGCAAATTTGGACTTTGCTAGGAGAAATCTCTAGATGAATACTACCTACATTATGTGTAGTGAGTCCACAATGACATTGGAAGCAGGAAGGCAAATAATTCATAGAGCATGTCTATATTCAAAAAGTTGCAGGCAAAATCATACTTTAGTAATGACAACATGAGAGCTATGTTCTTTTGTATGTAGTTAGCAAAATCAACTGGAAATTTCTAGATGATTCTCGAACAATACACTAAATCTGTGGTATGAGCAATGAGCATTCATTTCCTTGCATGTGTATATGATTGGGCAGGCAAAGACATTTAGTTCCTTCATCAAACAAAGGAACTCGAACACCGAACTTTTTTATTTGAGATCCTCAGATCTTCTGATGCATCCCCTAAACATTACAGCAATACATACACAATGACAATTTGGACACTAAACTTGGGAACTTGAGATCCACAAATCTTTTGATGCCATCCCCTTAATATTATAAAATACAGAACTATAAATACACAATGACAATTCCAACATTGAATTCAAGTGGGAATTAGAGATCCGGAGATATTCTGTTGTCATCCCTTCAGCATTACAGAAATACGTACACAATTGTGACTTCCGTTGTAAATATAGTAAAGTTAGATGGATTTAACACCATTTATTCAATCATAGACGTCAAGAAATAGGCAAGAGCCTTTGGAACAAAAAAATATTGCTTGCATTTGCTAAGGTAGTCTACTTTAAATTTGTAATCCGTGTATCACTAATATAAACCAAAGACTGTATTACAAAGTTCCTCTCCATGTATAGAGGATCCATGTCAGGGAACACAAGAGTTTGATTTCGAAGGAGTTTGCGCATTGCATTCTTACTGAAGACATCCGTGAAGAATTCGTGCCTTGGAGGATGCGGGTCCAACTTGTCTGGTAAGTCAAATCCTTTAATAAGAAATAGTGTGGACATAATATTGTCAGGAAATATGCTTTGAAGGAGCTCCATCAATTATGAACTGGTCATCATGGAATAGATACCAACGGAAGTCTTTGCTAGCATCAATCTTATTAGATTCCAAAAGCTTTGAATTTTCAATTCTTGTCCAACATTCGGAACAGCGCCCTCAGTGCACAGAGGACCTGTGAGGACAATGACCACCACCTTCTGCATATACCCACCTCACCACATAATCAATTATAAACCACCATCAATAACAAAAAATGACACAACCACCAATCATCCAGAGATCTCCTGATGTATCCTCTCAAAGAAAGTTTAGACAAAGGGATCCATGCATTGTGAACATAGCACAGACTTACTGCAAGACCTAAGAAATCCTCGTCGCTATGATTCTAGTCGTCACCTTCAATGCCGACTAGAAGAGAAGTCCAACTCTAGTTTTATTGTAGCATTTTAAGTATAAGAAAGGTCGGCAATGGTGGCAGTATTTCAAATAAAACATTCGGTATTATCAAATATAAACATTAATGAACGGTAATGACTATTACAGAAGTCCTGAAAAAGACATTTCCAGAGGCACCATTTATACCGTAAACATTAGTATACTCAACTTCAACAACCAAATGGAAAAAAATTGTACAATATTTTGATAATAATATTGCTATCATCCGAAAATATAATAGAGATAATTTCTCAAAAGCTGCGTTTACAACAATTATATTGTATATGAGTGTTATAGGCATTGTATTTGGGTCCTACATACAGTAGCAAAAGTAGAATGTTCAAAAAGAAACCCTCAGAATTAAGCATCTGGAGATCTCCAGATAGAAGCTCCACTAGAAAATTACTCATCCTGAAGACATCCCTTCAAAGTCTGAAATCCCAGATAGCCTACCTTCATCTCCGGCAGTTGACAATGGGATAGTGGGTTCAACTTCACATAAACCGGTACAGCTTCATTAGACCTCAAAAGACAGTCAAGCCAAGGACGCAGACATGCATCCAAGAAGTCATCATTTTTGTCACTAACCCAAGTCACCGGGTGAATAGCGTTGTGAGAATCGTTCAAGAGGTTTTTAACTTGACTGTCATCAACCAAAAGGACATTCTCGGTAGAATCAACTTCCCCCATTTCAACCAAATATGACAAATCCTTCAAAAAAACAGGCTTATCCGGTTTATTTGGGAATCTAAACGTTGACTCAGTGCAAGCCTTTTGCAAAAAATACGTCACCTATTGGGCTCCAAAAGTGGTCTGCGACATAATCTTTTGTAACAACGGCCATATGTTCCTGCCTGAAACACTGTTCCAGAATATAATTCGAGCTTTAGGAAAAAGCCAATCAAGGTAAGCTGTGAGACCCGGGCTCAGATTTACTGTGGGATTAGTTTTGTGATATCTCCGATGAACAAGAAGTTCGTTCAAGTCTAGAACCACATCATATCGCCGACTAGGTACCTGATGTGATATGCTTGACATCATTGTCGCAGCTCGGTGTAAATCTATGAACGATAGACAGAGCACCAAATTATAAGCATAATACTAATGGAGTAGACAACTAGACATTATGCGGGTTATACTAACAGGATCCACAGGCACCTTTTGAGACGGCCACATAGGCCACCTTGCCCAGCTCCACCTCGGCCCCTTTCCCCTCCAGAACAGCCTCCAAATCCTTTGCGAATGTGGCCCCCATGTGGTCTGCCACAAGAGCCCGGTCCCCCAACAACACATCTATGGCCTTCCCATCCGCCACATCGGCCAGCTCCACCTCCGACACACAATCATCGTTTTCCTTCTCCGTGACCATCAAAAGAACTCCTTTGCCAATGTTATTGACTTTATCAAACACCACATCTTGGCAGGCAACCATTGCAATGCACAAATTTGTAAGAAAGGCAGAGCAGAAAGCTCGAATTGGTAGCCATATACTATACAAAAAAATAGAAGAATTAATTCCCAATTTATTAAAACGTCAGAAGGATACAAGTTCCTAAACCGTATCACTAGTACTAACCTTTCCAGACACCCACACTTTGCGAGTAGATTCACAAGCGAGACTCAAAGGGAAAAGGTCACCCAAGATATCATTGCAAATACTATCAGACATAGTTTCAAGAGCAATTGGTGGACGATCCACCGAGAGATCTCCAGATGCAGGACAAGCTGGGTCTGGCAGTACACTATCATGCCGCAGGTGAGGGGATTCAGTGGGTTGCTCAATGCGGTCCTCCGGTAGCGAAGGCCTTTCAACCGGATCAACAAGTGCGGGCACAGAAGATGCACGAGTACTATTATCTTGTGCACCCTGTGCACAAGAAAGGAGAAGAGAAGCCGCAGCCTCAGAGCTGTCCTGGACATTCAAAACGCCCTCAGAATATCTGCCATTTCAGAATCTTCAAACCGCCCAATCGTTACATGAGCAGCCACCGCATCATCCTCAGCCTCATTGAATGCACCAGTCAAATCAATTCTGGCACGACGCGCTGCGGTCTCCTTATTCTTTGGCGGCCGGGATCCTTTCTTCCCATTCCTCCGTGTTGGTGGTTCCTTCCGTGCCCGAGAACAATTCTTCTTCTGCTTCCTCGACGCCTCCTGAGAATCTGAAGGCATTGGTGGCTCAATGGTCTTCTTCTTTTTGTTCGTCGGATTCTTCAACTTCTTTGGTGGCCCCGATGGAATGGGAGATGTAACCTGCAACAACTAATCCGAGTACATTAGGGAGAAGCCTCGCTGCCTCAACTATAACCAAACATCTGGAGATCTCCAGATGCTACAATGTCATGCAATACACTAACCTCTGTAATGTTGCACATGAGCACTGCATCCTTGCTTCTCTCAGAGAAGTTGTCAGATGAATTCAACAGTGTCTCTGCTATATCTGCTGACACCTCCTCAATATCAGCCACACGCTGTGGCCGTCTGCCATGAACGCTAAAGTGCTCCACAATGTGTTTCGCAGCATTCTGCCCTATTGTTTGAGCTTCCTCTGAATGAAATATCTCGAGAACTTTGGCACGACCATAATGATCCATATAAACAATCAGCAGTTAGTGAGCACCAAAAGAATAAACTAATCAGAAAGTAAGGAGGTACAATTAGAATTCATACCACTCCGAGGTTGGTAATCTCAGGTCCGCCGTTCACATTCACCACAACAGTGTCTTCCCGCACTAAACCTCCAAATATAAGTAACGCTGTATTCGCCCTCAAATACGGCACACCTCGACGTCTCCACGAAGAGTCAACGTCCTCCAAAATTTCCTTCGCGGTGTAGACTATCTCAATGGGGTCTTTGGAGGGGAAGGAATAGATGAATCGACGTTGTGCATTCTTGTCCTCAATGTATCCAAAACAAAATATTACGAACACATCAAATTTGGTTCCTAACGCAGGCTCAAGGAAGCCATCATCAGGACCAGTGATGTAGTGGACGATGTGCCAGTCCCATACTCGACGGGCTCAACTCTCCACCTTTCTTCTGTTTATGTGACTCATTATCTTGTAGAATCCCTCAACATCCGTCATGAGGATCGCTGGAGATCGGACTTGCACACCGTCCCCACCGTCACCGCATTCGAGTGCATCAAACAGTCTTCGAAGCTTCCGATCTTCCAGAATCTTAGCGCGAGGTTCAGACTTGGAGGATTCAAACATGTACCAGAAGTAAGTATGTCTTTTTGACTCTCCTCGCCACGCAATTACGTCTGGCTGCATAAGAATTCCGGTGATATTCCACGAATGCTCATCCATAGTTTTCGATAGGTATTTCTCAGCAAAACCTTTCTCTATTGCCTCTGCCACCGCAACTTGAGCCTTGGTAGTGATGAAGGCTTCACACATGTCTTTCACTGCTTGTGGACAGTCTGCAGGGTCATGGGTCTTATTCAATGCCTTCGAGCGGTTCTCTAGCCATTCCTTTCTTGCCTCCGTTGCCATGGCTTGGTCAACCCAAAGTTGTAATTTCGATCGCCCTACTTTCTTCTCTGTCGCAAATTCTTCCTAGTCAGTTTCTGTGTATGGGACATACTCGAGTCTCTTGCTCGAAAGAAAGAACTTGCAGTAGTGGCACATCATCTCGTTCTTCATTGCCCGGATTAATCGTTCTCTATTTCTAGCATCAGGTAGTGACAACAGTGGACGTCCAGAGCCTCACTGTTTTGCCTTCGAACTTTTCACACATATTTGTCCAGATTGCACAAGGCCCGCCAAATAATTGATATCCTTCACTTGAAGCCCATATAGAGTCTTGAAATCAAAGATAGTCAAGGGCTTCTGAGTCCCCTTCGATGGATCAAAAACTATAGCCTCAGTATCGGGAAGCTTATAACTCAGGTAGTCCGATTCAATATGTATTCACTTATTAACGTCACCGTCATCCTCTAGGAACAAAAGAGGAATTTTTGAATCCGCGGTCTCATTGCCTTTAACAGTGGTAAAGATAGTTGAAATGATTGGAAAAAACTCCTGCGGACAAAACACCCACATTTAGTGACCTGGCCAAAATAACTAATGCCAATATGAAACGAACTCTTATCCGGAGATCTCCAGTTGTCCAAGAGCTCTCACTTCCATTTACCATGAAATAGGATGGATCACAAGACTTACAAGATATGCTTCCGAATGGGCTCGGCCAAGGATGGATAGTTGTAGACTTCCCATCTCTCTCCATTTGATCCTCGCGTTGAGAAGTTGTTTAGTGAAGCACTGCTCCTTTTGTTGACTAGCAACCGTTTGATTCAGCACTCGGGAGAGAAACAGGACGTCCGTAAACTTGGACCGCGGTGCGTAGATTGGTATGATGTTGAAAGTGGAGGCCTCCTGCACATCGCACTCCGGAATTTCCTTGTTCTGCACTAGGAATTTGTACGCCTCCACAATATGCTAGCCACCTATAATAAAGTAGTGGGTGTCCTTACGTATAACATCGATGGAGGGGCAGGCATCGTAATAGGCAGCCTTACCGTCAACGTCATAAGGCCCATACTTCAGTGGCATCACGATAAGAATTTTGTAGTCAGAATTGTAGTCAGTCTCCAAGCGCGCCTTGTTGATCATACCTGGCATTTGAGTTTTCTCAATTCCCCTGTAAACTAGAGATCTTGCTGGAGCCGTGTGCAGGTAATCAAAATGCATGCGCAGCATCTCACCGTCCATGTTAACGAACGGCTTCTTATTCCATTTGTAAAAGCCATCAAAGGTACTCTTGTACAATGCCTTCATAAGCGTCATTTCCTTCGGAAGAAGCTTCTTGATATCAACCTCGTTCATTGCAACGCATCTGTCAATCGTGAGCTTCTTCGTAATCTCCTTTGCATCATCATTGTCGCCCGGTGCTCCTACTAGAGACTTTTGTTTTCTTGATCGCTTCTTTGGTGACGGAGTTGCAGCTGACACTAGTATGATTCCTCGGGAAGGGTTGGCATCATCTCAAGCCTCCTGAATTAAATCCCATTGTATTTGCATTTCTTGCGGGATCCACTTTGGAAAATTGTGCTTGCTCATAAACAATCCAGGTTCCAAGCAAGACTTGCATAGACGCAGGTCCATAGTGCCATAATCAAGGATGAACCCATAAATTCTTGATCGGTTAAATCCGGGAACTGTCTCCTCAATTACAAGTAGCACAGTAGTATCGTCCAAGCCCTGCATCTCAAGAATGTCGAGGCCAGAATGAAGGTGCACCTTATCGCCATTAATGAGTTTTGGAACGATCCGCACTTGTCCATCGTCATTCTTCTTCCATTCAATCCCCCACCTGGTAACTCTACTCTTGCACTAGAAGACTGCCGCAGGGTGGTGATCTCTGCGATAGCTGAATTTGTGAATCCAACCATCGTGGAAAGGGGCAAGTTTTTCAGGGTATGCGTCCTCAGGACCCTCCTGCACAAACTCTCCATTGCAGGAATCCACAGAATATCGTCAGTCAATATATGCTCATAGCTAAGCAACTAGAGATCTCCAGATGATTGGCGAGCATCATGCGTTACGCGTTCTCATTGATGCTACCTGTTTGTCTTCAAGAAATTTCCTATGACTTTGGAAACAGATATGATTTTAGGCAACCCTGACGAATTGAGACCAAGTTCAAAACTCGGAACTGGAGATCTCCAGATGTTAGGCGGCATTATATAAATTTTTTAGACCTATCGGTAGATATCCCTATTGGCTATTGGTTCTGCACTCCAGAATCCATCTGCTAATTTTCTACAACAAATTCAACTACAAAATTAAGGTTATAGTGTTCTATCTGGAAATCTCCAGATGGGACTTTCTAGTCTTTTCTGTATTTGATTCTAGATTAAAAAACTACAATTGCATTTGAGGCTATTGAAGCACTATCTGGAGATCTCCAAATGTTATGAGCCAAAATTCATTGCGTTAGAGAAGCATCGCGACAGCGTGAGGGGTCCTACTGCACAATTCTCGTCATTTGATTTTGGCTAAACATCAGGCCTATTAACTGAGTACCTAGTCTTTACTATTGGGAGATGGCAGGGTTGTTTTTAGTCACTACTTTACACCTGGAGATCTCCCAATCCACGATAAAAGGACCAATGGTGCGGTAATTGGTCAAGTGGCGCGGTATTAGGTCCAAATGCGCAAGAGGAGGGTTTAATGTTGAGAAACGTACAAGTCATCCTACGGCAGAATTGTTTTTTTACCCTGCTCTGTTTCCATAGCCACTGTCGTCCACTTCTCTTGACAACGTTTCTGTATACAACCAAAAAATTGTGGACTGTTAATACGGTGTCAAAACGTATGTATACATTGTCAATCCTATTCTCTTACAAATTCCACTGGTTTCTCTGTTTTTCTTTAGAATGATGGTGGAATTCAAGAGCACAAAATAAGAATAAATTTAGTACGGTAATATCAGACAAATTCAATCTGGGTTTAGAATTGTGCTTAGAAATACTGTTTTGAATTACTAGTGACACGGATCCTGCACTATAACCTTCAATTCAACAGGTACTACCCACCATATTAGGCAGAGACATTCTAGTACATGGTACAATGGCAATCACTATTCATTCTTCACTAAATTCAAACAATGAGTAGCCAAGACGTAGGTCTTGGAATCCTACACTTCAAGAGAAGGTGATAAACTCAGTAACTTACCCTACATCAAAGAAATTTTTATTGTATTCATTCAAATAGGTACTATCTACCGTAGCATGACTTCTGCAACTTGAATGGGCGCAATCAAACCAAAACACTCAGATAGAGGCTACGAATGCACACAAGATATCCAAATCGATAAATGACTTGCTAAGACCTTTTCAAAAACTAAACCTTTAGAAATGGAGAAATGTCGATGAACTAGATTGTTAAGCCCTAAATCAAGAAAATGTGATTACGGACTAGTCTGTACTGTTCTGCAACTACAGAGCTCACATATCCAAACACTTACTAGGCAGCAAGCACGTCGGATCATTTAAACCAACAATTCAAGCAATGACTAGTCCGGAGGCAGCTCTGGAGAAATGAAATCGGCGAAGAAGGTGATGAACTCACGCAATATGCACATAATACTAGTAAACACGGTGAACTTGTACTCATGCTCTTGGCAGTGAAACATCGCACACTTCCTACGAGGCACTGAGTGCTTATAAAAAAATTCGAATTGATTGTAATTAGTGGTAAGTTTTGTGATTCAAGCAATCACGAGCAGCAGCCAAACAGGACAAGAACGGCAAAGCTGCCAACTAGGATAATTTTGAGGGCAATTTTGAGGCTTAACTTCTGTAGGCTGGGATACATTCTACACATATGGAAACTGAGAATGTAACCCGGGTTGTTGATACTATAGTTTGGAATTGGAGCTATCGTGGACTGCCTAACGCTCTGAAGAACAGGGACCTTCATGACTCTACCATCAACCACCGCAAATCACACTAGTTGACCTGACGGAAGACCTGGCAGAATCAGATTAGAAACACTTACCAATAGTGTGCTCACGCACCTCCACGATATGCTCACGCGCCTCCGTGCCTTTCGAAAGCTCCTTTGTCCTAAACTTCACACCTCGCCACGTCCACCAGCGTCGACCGCTCTTGACGTTCCAGATTGAAGACTCTCGCAAACATTACCTCCAAGGTTTCCAACTCTCAGAATCACGCATTTTCCGAAGCAGACTCTCACAAACTCACTTGCCTTGACCGCATGCTAGGTCCGCAAACAGAACTCTCAAAATCACGCACTCACGCACTGAACAGTGAAGCGCCTCCACGAAGCAAAGGAAAAACAGAACCTCCCACTCAAGCAGGCAACTCGCAGCAACTACTTGCAGCAACCACAACCAAAGAAAAACCTCCGAATCCAGACCGCGGAAACGTCCAAACCGAATCAAAACCTCCTCCGACGTTGCTGCAGCAAGAAGGCGACGGCAGAAGACTGAGAAGTGAGGGAGGAATTGGAAAGGAGGTGCCAACAGGAGCAGGAGTGGAGCAGCTGGAGTTGACGCCACTCATGATGGCGCCACCTTTTCACACATGATGACCATTATGTTCACTAATTAGGGAGATGACTTTGATGTTTTGGTTAGTAAGTGCCTTTGATGACCTTGCAAGTTTACTTTCACTGATTTCCAGGGTTGAGGGCTCATGTTAGGCTACATTTTAGGTTTTCCTAAATGTTATCTAAGTAAACTTAGTACCCGCTCTCAAAATTATTTTTCAAATTATTAAATTATTTTATTGCGCATATGAAGGCATTGACCAATGAGAAATGGTGCAACCAAATCACATTTTATCGCAAAGTCTGAAGTGGTTATGCATTGCCTTCTAAAGTGTTCTACCCTTGATTCATGTCCCAAAAGAGTTTGTACAATACCCTACAATGATCACAGTCATAGTATATCCATCATGCTAAAATAGTTTACCAATTTGAGCTTGCGGCATTAGAAATGCGTATGTACATGCTGCAATAATTCTAAAAATCATACTATAATTTTGTATTTTTGTTCTAATAGATGCGACTAATTCTAATTTCAATCGTGGAGTCTAACTTACTTGAAATTTATATTGTATTGTTTTTCTCTTTGGCAACCACAACACTAATTACTTCCATACCAAAGCCTTGAAACTTGTTTTATAATTTTTTTAATAGGTGTTTGCCAGTACAAGATAATGATTATATCCAAGTGGTAAGTATTTCGAACATTCAACTCAAATTCGTGAGAGCATGAAATTCATGCTTCTTTTCCTTTGGGGGGGGGCACTCCTTCTTACATTTTGCATAAAATTGCAATAACGACCTATTTCATGGGATGCTATTTACTACCTAAAATAGATTATGAGGCATGCTATTTCTTTAAATAAATGTAAATGTTTTTAATTAAGAGCACCATATTGGTACTTATAACTTTTTGGGGGGGACATTTTAAAGTAACGTATATTACTTACACCTCATTTTTTACTTTTAACCCCATTTATTTCCTTCTACCCTATTTTTTTCCTTTGAATCCCATTTTGTCATGGAGATTGAAGTTGTAAGTATTTGGAAAATTCATTTCAAATTGGTGAGACAATGCATAAAATTCATGCTTCTTTCCCTTTTATTTCCTACGTCCTAATTTGGAAACATATATTAATGACCCATTTTAAATACCAAAAGTCACCAAAATCGTATAAGGTGCTATAGAAAAAAACATGTACAAGTTTTAAGTATTATACTTTGCTTTACAAAAATAGATATAATTCATTTCTTGCTGGAACCCTAAAATTCATACAATTCTTTTTTGTTCTATGCTAAAGATAGTCATTGATGTTTTACATAATGAAGATCTAAACTTCATACCATACTTTTTTTGGCAATGCCGATAGAAATATTTATTTCCATGCTAAAGCCCTAAAATTTAGATTAGGTTTATTTTAATCCAACAGTCCTTAAAGAAGTTTTGGAATCAATCTAGGAATTTTTTATTGTATTTATACTTTTATACATTTTGCCTATTGGTTACGTAAGATTTTGTTTCTTGGTTATATAACATATTGCCAATTGGTTGCATATTTAGAAAAGTGCTTATTGAATTTACTAAGTTTGGATCAGACTAGTTGATTTCTAAAAATTGTGTTAGAATAATAATAATTAATAGTTTAATTAAATTAACTCTTCATGATTGACATATTTACCTTTTCTTGGGATTATTAAGTATAGGCTTGGACATTTACCACAGATTAAAAGGCATTGAACATAAAAATGAATTGACATTAATTTATTTACAATTACTATGCAGTTTCTTCTCCACTGTATGTACAATTGTAGCACTTGTTTCAAAACTTTTTAAATGAGTTATATTATTCAACAAAAAGGTACGGGGGATATCCAAAGACTACCTCATCAAGATTTAAAGTTTATCATAGTTTTAAATAATTTACCTAATGTGCAGATTGTCAGTGAAGACTATTCATTTGTACTTTAGAGTGGCAGTAGAACAACCTTTTCGCTCTGCTAGAGCCTCGAAATGCAGAGTCTATTTTTGAAGGTATTTGTAATCAAGTGTACAAATCAATCTCAAATTCTATTACTCTCACTAACTAGAGTTTAGTATTTGATAACTATTGTTTACTAGTTACTTAATCAGTAATTTATTTATGCATGATTATACAAGTGTTAATTGAATTCACTAATCCTCAATTCTAATTATGATTTATGCAAATTCATTGATAAATAATCCAAAATTTTTTTAATTTAAATTTAATTAGTATGACTTCAAAATGATTGACAATCAAGTAGTAAATGCCCATGTTTCAAATCAAATCCAAGCATTCAATTGAAAAAGTGATTGAGTATGTACATCATAATTACACATTCAATCTTGTAAGTATCCAAAACTAATGTATAATTATTCAAAATAATTATAAGGGCCTGCAATACAAAATCAATCACAAAGAGATTTTAGGGCATACAATTGCCTTTGGGGGGACAAAATAACATGCCCAGACACTTACAACAAAGTCATTTAATGTGCATGGAACTTCGAAGTGAAATGAAATTTATTATATTTTTTTTGCAAATTGTGGGACAATCGGTCTTCAATTGTAGGATAATGATCCTTTATGGGTATCACTTCTTAGACATACTAATTAAGTGATTTTAGTGTAAAACCTCCAAAGTTTGTCTATTTTATTAATTTTGGTCAATTCAGAAGACTAGCTTTTTTTTAAATTACTGTATATATATATAAGATTAACATGTAACTATAATTTGTGCTTGTAAATACGCTTTCTTGTAATTCTTGTATTTGTAGATCTATGGACCCTAATGGTATGAACTGCTTACTTTTGAAATTTACAAGCACTATAGTACACAATTTACTAAATTTTTATTGACAAACTTAATTATTTTAGACATTCAATTCACAATGAAATTTAACTCATGTTCAAAAATGATATTAAAATAAAATAGTTTGATATTCCAAATACTTGATTTTGAAGATTTTAAATAAACAAGACACAATTTGCTCTTGAAAGTGCTTTCTTTCTTATATTTTGCATACACTTGTGATAATGACCAATTTAATGGGGAGATATTCACCTTGTAAAATAGAATGTAAGTCAAGTTGTTTTCTAAAATCAAGATAAATCTTTGTATTTAACGGCACCCTATTGATAATTATAATTTGCTACAGGACGGATTGTAAGGTACTCTATTATTACTTACACCCCATTCTTCTACCTATCCTTCATTTTGTTTCTTAATCCCCATTTTTTTTGTTCTTATCTCCCATATTTTCCCCTTATCCCTATTGTTTCTCTATCGTTCATTTTATTCCTTATTCCCCATTTTTTTTCTCTTATCTCCCATTTTATTCCCTTACCCCTATTATTTTCCTATCCTTCATTTTATTACTTCTTCCCCATTTTTTTTTCTTATCTTCCATTATTTTATCACATCCCTATTGTTTCCCTATCCTTCATTTTCTTCCTTAGTCCCCATTTTTTTTTCCTTATCCCCCATTTTTTTTTCCTTATCCCTATTGTTTTCTTATCCTTCATTTTATTTCTTATCTCCCATATTTTTCCCTTATCCCTATTGTTTTCCTATCCTACATTTTATTCTTTATTCCCCATTTTTTTTTCTTATCTCCTATTTTTTTCCCTTATCCGTATTGTTTCCCTATCCTTCATTTTATTCTTTCTTCCCCATTTTTTTTTCTTATCTCCCATTTTTTCTCCTTGTCCCTATTGTTTCCCTATCCTTCATTTTATCCCTTATTCCCCATTTTTTTTGTTCTTATCTCTTATTTTTTTCCCTTATCCCTATTGTTTCCCTATCCTCTATTTATTGCTTATTCCCCATTTTTTTGTTCTTATCTCCTATTTTTTTCCCTTATCCCTATTGTTTTCTATCTTTTATTTTATTCCTTATTCCTTGTTTTTTTTTCTTATCTCTTATTTTTTTTCCTTATCCCTATTGTTTCCATATCTTTCATTTTATTCCTTATATCCCATGTTAAGGCACTAGTACATAAAAAGATGTTTGCAATGGGGTAGAGAATTGCTATAGACGCTAGATACTCCTTGGGTCACTATGTCATGGGGCGTAGCATTGCAAATTCTAAAGCGACTATAGATGATTGGGAAAAGGATCACATAGAGTTGGTCAAATCGATTTTGGATTTTTAAGAAGCAAGATTCGTGGAACTAGAACCAACCCTTAATGAAAAACCCATTGACGAAACTTTACAAGTGGGTGTTCCTTAGTTTATTAGGCCAAATAGGGTTTACAAATCTAGAATAAAACTTTGTAGGATTTTCAAACACACTCAATTATACAGTTGATGATTTTTACTTTATCATTCATCAAGATCGCGATTATAATTCTCATGTGTATGGAATTTGGACCCGAATAATAGAGAGAAAAGGGAGATTAATAAAAGTGAGTGATGGGTTCAATTGTAATGGAGGGCACTTTGTTATTCCAAATTACAATCTCTATGTCGATTTAGGACAATGTGATGGCGTTGTCTAAATAATTTGGTGAGGAAAAATGGTCTTGCATGCCACTTCACAATCAAAAACGGCAAGAGGATTTACTTGTGTTGGATCATCTACCCTAATTCCAATAAGTTTGGTAGACAGAGTACAATTGTTGACTAGACTTCAGAGAATTGGAGAAGATGTGAATCCTAAAGTACATGGTTTGAAAAAAATTGTAGAACAAAAGAAATAGAAACTACATGGTAACTGATAAAATGCTATAGTTTCCAATAAAATGTATTAGGGAGTCATTCGATTAAAAAATATAACGGTTGACCAATTTATTACCCAATTGAATTAATGCATGATTTTTGTTTCAATTGTATGAACCTTTCTAATTTGAAGGCCTGTGGCATTTATTTCCTAATCTTCTTATTCTTTTTATAAGCCTCTTGCATGGCAATTTACTTCCTTAGCTTTCCATTTCTTTCCCTCCAATAGAAAGGCAATTGACTTTTTCCTAGCTTCTCAATTTATTTATTCATCTTTGAATTTTTTCTACTTGTACTTTCTCAATTTGTATCGACTTTTAGATGTGTACATTAGCTTCTATAAATTTTTCATACTTGTGTCCTAATCTTGGTGTTAAAACTTTTGAAATGTTCTACAGTTTTTTTTGGCTTATTTCTACAATTGTATCCTAGTTTTTTGGCCTACTTTCATACTTGTGTCCAAATTTTTGGAGTTCACCTTAGCAAATGGCATTATCATTTTTTTAGCTTATTTTTATAATTGTGTATTATTATTTTAGCCTACCTTCATATTTATATCCTAATTTGGGGGTTTATTTTTTGGAATGTTCTATAAGTATTTTGCCTTACTTCTATAATATTGGTCCTTTTTTTTTTAGCCTACATGCATATGGGTGTCCAATCTTAGAGATTATATTACAAAACTTCTATAAATATTTGTGTTTACCTTGACATTGCTCAGCATCCATATTTTGTTTTCTTATTCCCTCCCCTTTCACTTTTTATAACCTTAATATCTACAAAGCTTCATGAGGTAATCATGGTTGAAATTCTATATTACATTGTGGATCCCAATTCGTGAATCTCCGACCTTATAGAAATTTAAGTCACTGTCAGCGAATCAATTGTGGAGAAATTCGAAATTACAACATTGATTCCAAATTCGAGGATCCCTCAACTGCCACAAATTGAAGTCACTGTCAGTGGATTTGTTGTGCATGCGATTGTAAATCAAAATGTGGATTCCAAATTAGTTAATCCCTCGAGGTTACAGAAGATGAAGCGTGTCAGCGGATTAGTGGTGCACGAGTTTGCTATTCAAAATTTGGATCCCAAAGTACATAATCCCTTGAGGTTACAGAAGTTGAAGGGTGTTAGGGGATCAGTGGTGCACAAGATTGCAAGTCATAATGTAGATCCCAAAGTAATTAATCCCTCCAGCTTACACAAGTTGAAGTGTGTCAAGGGATCAATATTTTGAATCTTGTTGATCTGACTGAGTTCTATCAGTAACTTTTGTCAACAACAAATCTCATTAATTGTGAACATGTCGAGCAGTAGGAGGTTACATAATTGAACCCTATATCTTCTTTCAGATACAATTTCTGCTTTTCTTTTTTATTTATTTGACACATGCAAGCTAGTAAGAACGAACTTTACAATGTCTGCTTTACAGCGTCGTTATGGTTTAAATGATAATCAGATACCACTTCGATGATGGCGTCAAATACGAGGGTCCTTACAATTCTAATCAGTTTGCTAGAAAACATTATAATGTGAATGCACTTATGAAAATAAATGAACAAAAAATTTGACTGGACAAACAATTTCTTAGAATCAGTATTTCAGTTTATTTTAGTCCATTATTTTTTTTGGTTGAAGTCGTTTATCAAGGCAATCAAAATTTTGAAACAGATAGAAAGTAAAAAATTAGTACTAAGTCGTGGGATAATTATCCATAGTACCGTTTATGTTTCAACATGGAACCAGTATTTTTGGCTTCAAAGAAAACAACGGATATCATATTATATTTTGAGTTCACGGTGTTTCGTCAATACAAAGTGCCTACCAGTTGTGGATTAAAGCACTGGCAGCCAGGAAAATCAAGAAAAATAATAGACTTGTAGAAAATACTTCTTAAATGTGTAACGAACTCATTATGCTACAAAAACTAAGAATTCTAGACTCAAGTCTTGATGAAATAGGGATCCAAAGTACCGTCAAAGAGAGCGGAATAGGGACTTCAAAAAGTCAAATTAAATATCGTTGAGCCCACTTGAATGCGGCATTGTAACCAGAATGATACCTTCACTTCCGGAGTCCCGGCTAGTCTTTCCTAGGTCAATGTTAATCAAGAACAACCGCCAAAGAATTTTGTGCACACAGATGTGGCGGGATTGCAAATTCAGAATCAATCTCCCTCCTCTGTTGATGCCAACTATCGCGGTGACAGTCATTCCCATTCTTTTTGACTTACACTCAACCCTTCTCCTCTTCCGTCCCCAGGCTGTGGCGATTCAACGAGGTGAGGGCGCCTTGCTGGAGTCAAGCTGTGCTAAATCATTCCGCGAAGGACGTGAAGATCAACGACGCATTGTTGCAAAAAGCTGCGCCATTGTGACTTCCTGGTATGAAAGCTTCATACTTAGTTTACAAGCGCGATTGTTATTTGAATGATTCGCCCTAGAAGGTGGCACAAAAACTGCTATCAATATGAAATGTCGCATTGGAGAACTTGCTGGTGTTTTTTCTTGTCGATGAAGAGTAGATCGATCAGACAGGACGTTGTAGAATCAGAAGTAGGTGATAATGACAATTAGAGGAATAAAGGTAATCGAAACAAGTAGAATGGAAATATAATGTACTGTAGGTTCAAATGAATTTAGTACTAGGAAATAATCGGGAAGTTTGAGTGAACTCTAGGTCACCTGCATAAAATAAGGCATTCGATGATAGTGATATGTACATACTGAATATATACGGATACATATACCCGTATATGCATTCCTGGATGCTGCATTAGCGTACAATACAATATCAGTTTACATCTGGAGATTTCTAGATGGACATGGGTTATGTTATACTTGCGCCGAAGGGGGTCTTTATTGGATCCATATACTGCCAGGGTAGGTGTCAAGGTCACTCTTCATCCGCAGATCTCCGGATGTCATTTCAGTTGATGTCCCCTGTTAGGAACTAGATTACCTCGTCTCCATGCGTAAATGATGAGATTTAGTACGACCCTTTGTATCTGGAGATCTCCAGATATAGTTTGTTCTGTGAGTTTTCAGCCATTACTATTAGGCACCGAGAGAGCGGAGAATACTATGGCTAACTCTAACAGGAGATCTCTAGATAAAGCAATGACTAGGATCACGTGCTAGAATGATATGGGATTTGATGAATGCCACATAGGCAAAATCCAGTGTATGACAGTTTATCTGGGGATCTCCAGATCGCTATCAGTCCTTGAATCAATTTGACCAACAGTCATTGTATTCCTTGCCACTTGGGCCTCGTATCATCTGGAGATCTCCAGATGATGCTTGATTAGTTGGTACTTGATCGATTGAGTATTGAGCAGGCATGATCTGGAGATCTCTCGATGGAAAATGGACTAGGATTGATTTTCCTGGAGAGAATGGACATCATTCTTCCTATATCACCCTATGATACCAATTTAGTACGCATCGACAGATCGCCAAGTGGAGCTAGGATTTTAAATAGCACAGAATGCCTACTAGTATATTTCTGACTCTTTGGTACGTTTCCTTGATTCCTAGGAATCCTATACATTCGGTGGACTCCTTCCTTTGGCTGATTTTTCTTGAGTAGGGAAGTTCAGATGGAATCCATAAGTCAATGCTATGGCAGTGATATAGTTCCATTTACAAATAGACATTCGTCTGGAGAAGGCTCTGAAAAATCGACTTATAATAGTCAGCAACAATTTATCAATGGAGATGACATGAAGCTTTCTATTCTGGGTTTCGATGAAGTTGGAAGAGGACTGGTTGTAGATGCTTGTCCAGTGGGCCAGTGGCTTGGGGTGGACATATCTCTGGAGCCGAGTGTTTTGATTTTGGTTCGGCCCCATTCAATTATTTCGGGATCCGAAAGTATTATGTTGGTCCCTGCCCAAAGGGATATTACATCATTGTCAAATGTTCTTGGCAGAACAGTGTTGTGGCTAGCTACTGAAGCTTAGAAGTCATCTGGAGATCCCCCGTTGGATTATTCCACATTTGTTCCCCAAGATGACTGGGTTGGACTCAAGGTGCATTTGCGGAGCTCTAATGGAATTGTTGAGGCATCGGGCCGAATAATTTGCTGGAAGTCGGAAGATCATTTTCAGGGGGGTATACTTGGTGAGCATTACCTGGGTGTAACTTTTTTTGATGTCTTCTTAGGAAACAAGGATGCCATCATGACTCATTCCCGTTGGCCATTACCGCACTGTTGGTTTCCTAATGGCAGATCGTTAAAAGAGACAGTTGACTACTTTGCTGCCTTCCCCACTACTGAAGACCCCTTAGCATATCTTGGAGGGACAAAGAAAGCGCCTTATTGATTCATAGTTCGCAAACCCAGTGTTTGCATAAAGGATCCCCTGGCCACTCGCAAAACTAAAGATTCTGAGATTCGTAAGGTTAATTCCGTCAAATGCTGCAGTAGGCAGTGCTGCCAATTCTTTCCTCAGGTGCAAACATTGCTCGTAAGGCTGAGATACTATTTAAAGTCGTTTGACGACCGACGTGAATACGGGGTCGCAGCTGGCAGTCTAGTTCATAATTTCGAGGGGGACCAGAACCGGAAAATCATCACACTAGAAGGTTAGGAAGTATGCATTATTGCGTGGTACACAATTCACGGAATTTCAAAGTCATCATTCCATAATTACCAGCTAAAGTACAAAGGTGGCGACGTTTCAGCAACGCATGGAAATAAGGGCGTTAAGCGACCTCGTATTCAAACTATTTAAGTAACTGGAACAATGAAAGCAATCATTGATGAGAACGCTGATCAAATACCCTACCAAATGCGCGGTATTGGAAATGGGAGGATGGACACTCTCAAAATTCTGCCTGCTCGAAACAACTGGAAACGTGTGCGTGTTGAGGCCAACGAGATACTACCTCTTATTTCCTCTCACTGATCAAATAATTTGGACATTGTTGGATGATCCTTCCGCACCTTCATTTGTGGATTGTAGAGTGAGAGTTCTTATTTGCTTATTTTGACATTTTATGACGCCTCATTTGGATATCTGTAGATGCTGTATACGCACCTTCATCTGTCAATTGCAGACCGAGAGTTCTTATTTGCTTAATTGAAGATTGGATTCCCATGTTCACTCATTTGGAGATCTCTGGGTGCTTCATCCGTAGCCTTGTTGTTGAGTATAGATTGTTAGTTCTGAGTTCACACTTGTCATTGAAATTACATGTAGCCTCATCCGGAGATCTCCAGATGATCGGTTCGTAGCGGCATTTGGTCCTTCTCACTTTGGGAGTTCCTGTTTGTCTAGTTTTTTGTAACGTTACATGGTGATGCTCTCGTTGCTCATATGTAAGCCCTGTTGGTTGTGCAGCTGAATGCTGACTACGACCTCCTTCTATTAGCCAGTCAACGATTAGTAGAATCAAGAAGGAGCACTTCAACAATGTCTCTATTAAGCCCGTTGGAAGTTCTTTTGCAAAATGTACTACGTGTGACCAACTGCAGCAGTTTCTTCTTAAATCGCCCAAAGGGAGTCCTAAATTTGTGGAATTCACAAAGCAACAAACTCGACATCATAATCACCAAGCTTCTTGCCGTCGCTTGTATGCATCGTGGCGTGAGGAGTCCAAGAGGAATCCGCGCCAGATATTATGTGTGATTCACGATAAGATGGATACCTCAAAAACAGCTTTACCAAGGATGCGCGTGACAACAAAGGCCACACAAGGTTTGGAGCAAATACCAATGAGTGTAACAGGAATGGTAGCTCATGGTCAAGGTGATGGTGCATATGCCCACTATGCACCATCGTGCTGGCCGGGAGACTTAAATGCCACAATTTTGTCGTTGGCCAAACTGTTTCGCCGACTGGAAGGTGCACCGATTCGAGAGACAAGTGACCTATTTCCATTTTCGCCAGCAAATCCTATATTTGAGGCATTGTTGAGAGGAAAGTCCCGATGTATGGATTGTTTGACCTTAACGAAACTAGCAGCTCGGCTTGGAGCCTCTCCTCTTCCGAACCATTTATATCTTCAGCTTGACAACTCTGCTAAGGATAATAAGAACCAGTACCTTATGGCGTTTTTGTCCTTGTTGACTGCGCGTGGTGTCTTCAAAGAAATTCAAGTTGGTTACCTACTCGTTGGACATACTCACAAAGATATCGACGCTTATTTCAGCCATTTGTCTAAGGCCTTGAAGACCAAGAACACTTTTGTCGTTGCTGACCTGATGAAAGCCTTCATGCAGTCCCAAGAACTATCATTCATGCCAGAGTTTATACAAGAGGTGGCGGATTTTAAGTCCTTTGTAAAGGATTACATTTGCAGTGGCACGACAAGATTAATTGGATTGGGGGAGATGCATCTTTTCAGGTTTTACATGGACAGTGATGGGGTCCCTGTTATGAAATTTAAGGCGTTAGCAGTTGATTCACGTTGGCTACCATCTGACACGCCTTCTCAATGCGTCTGGAAGAAAGACAAGTTTGGCCGGGCGATGCTTCCTCCATGCTGTCCCAAGCCTGTACCGTTCAAGCCTATGTGGGGTAGCAAAGTTCCTAAAGCCACCGGAAATCAAGACAAGGCCGTTGAAATGGCAAGGAAAGCTATGCTGAACAAGGGGTTCATGATGGTAGGACTAGAAAAGTACATTAAGTACTGGCAGAATGGGATGTCTATGTGCAAGGGATTTGCAACTGCCTTTGGTCCATATGTAGAATACTGGAATCGTGTGCTTCGTGAGTTGAAAGAGCCATTATCCGACTGTCCTCCGGAATTGGTGGAAGGTTTCTGGCCACTGAGTGATTGGAGGCAATCTCCTGATGAATTTTGTTAGGCAGGGCCGAGGGTCAATCCCGTGGACGTGATTCCTGAGGAAGAGGTCCCGAAACCTTATTGCGGACCGGCAAATGGAGCGCCACTGGAATGCTTCAATCCTTGGCTGAATATACGTCTAGGGTCATGGGTTCTTCTGAGACCTGATGACCCTGCAGTCTGTCATGTCTGGCTAGGTAGGGCATTGTCCACTGTATGTAGATTGGATGGAGATGTGAATGACGGGAAGTTCCTGCTTCAATATTGGCAATCTGATAATTCTGAAACTACCCTGGAATTACACTATCAGAGTTGCTGGTATGGTAAATGGGTTGTTGAAAACAGTCCCCCCACTTGGGTGGATGCAACTTGTGTAGTTTATTTGAATTGGTCCAAGATAGTAGATCCGAAATCACGAACGATTCCAAAGAAGAGTAGGGAAGCTGCCTTAGTGAATTTGAATAGGGCAAATCAGGTGGACCTTTGATTGAGTTAGGGGTCCAGGTTGTTTAGAATGCATCCGGAGATCTCCAGATGCATTCTACCTTAGTCATCAAATGAAAGGGCACGTGAGGATTATCTTTATATACTGCTCTTTTCATATATGATTGTAGAATTACAACGACTGTTAGGCAGAGCTGAGTTGGATGATATGTCTGACTATAACACAGCAGAAGATGAATGTAGCTTTCATGTAGTTAATTTCCGCCGTGCTTGAAAACGGATGCGTCACCGTTAACCTCTGGTTGGCATTGTATTTTTTATCATTTATTGTAATTGAACTTGTATTCTTTTGAATGACCAAAAATATAGATGGTTGAGAGTTAGCATTCATTTGTATCTATCAATAGGACTGTCCTCTATGCCAAAGTTCGTAACTTGTATAATTCTACGCTTTGCAGTTTCAATTCCGTCACTGAGCTACACCACTTCCGCTGTTTTGGCTCCCTCCTTTCCTTAAACTTAGAAATTACTTGAGTTTTTCTTCCTAGATTAGAGAGTGACTAAGGTGCATACGATATCCTATAGTTATTCATTAAGTGTTTTGGAGGCGGCCATATTTGCTTCTCCCGTCCGTCATTGGGAGATTTCTCGGTAGGTTAGAAGAACAACTGGTTATGTTGGGGTCCAGCCTCCCAAGAAACTATGAAGTTGTATAGGGTAACGACCAAGTGGGAACGCCTTACGCAAACGAGGGACTCACCGACTCTTTCAGTGAAGTGGTTGCCGGGTCTTCAGTGAAGTCTTCAATGAAGTCGTTGCCGAGTACTAAAAACATATTGGAGAGCGACTGAGGTGTGAAATCTAGCTTCTAATAATTCTCAAGTGCAGGCCGGGCCGTGCATACTTGCTTCTACCATCTGTCACTGGGAGATCTCTTGATATGTTTTGAAAGGTTGTATAGGCTGTATAGTGGATGCAGAAGTCCTTGTCAAAGGAGGTAATTCCTGAAATCCCATCCGGAGATCTCCCAGTTCAGTTAAATGAACTCCTCAATCTACATTCAAGGATTTATTTGAGACTTCTAAGGAGGAATCTTTGGACTAGGAACTACATAATTTATTTGAGTTCCAAACACCATTGAAACCACTTTTCAGAATAGTTACAACTTAGGGATTTCAAAGCATGTCCACATCACTTGATTCCAGAAGATCTCCAGATATATAGGAAATGGGAGATTTCCAGATGGATAGCAAAACATCGGGGGATTTTAGTCCTTTTTTATTTTTGGACTCTTCCAAAGTCTAAAAATTGATAAATGCGGCATCTATATTCTTGCCTAATCATTAGCATTTATGATGGGCAAAAGCACTTACAATGTTTGCAAATAATTCATAATGGCACCAACTGAACATGCAAGCCATCATTGATATCAAGTGCCCTTCAATCTTGTTTAAATGCAACATATGGTAATTATGCTTGCCATCATTTCTTCTACTGAGATGCCAACATAATTCTTTGAAAGATGCAAGTTGAGTATAAGGAAAAATTTACCATTTTTTTGTTTGTCAAAGGTCATTAAAGGAACCAAAATTTTAGAAGTCTAGTAATCTTTATAAATTGCAAGATAAAATTGTATTGAAAAGTTCTAAATATTTCAAGTATTATGTGTAGAGTGACTTATTTAATTCCAACTTTTTTTTTTCTCTTTAAGGTGCAACTTCAATTACATATTACTTAAATGAAAAACTAATTTTGCTATGGTTAAAGAATCCAAATGTAATGAGCTCTTCAAATCCAATTTTTTTGAATGTAAACTACAGCAAAGCATGAGGGGTATTCATTTTGTACTCTTGTAGTGAATTTTAGAAAATAAGGCCCACATTTATTGAGCTCATAGATTTCAAATTTTTCATGACACCATTTCTATTTTAAAATTTTTTATGCTTTACACACGCTCAAGCATCATCTTGGATTCATTTGTGTTGTTTTATTTCAAACTATCCAATAGTCTTTCTTCTTTCAATCAAAGAATCATTGATCACCTTCATTGTTGCATAAACTTGACAATATAGACACTAATCATAGAATATATAGAGTATTGTTCAAACTTTATTAGACCGTTTTTGAGGTTCAATGGTTTCTGTTCTTTTGATATTGTTTAAATTCATCAGTATTGTTTTTATGTGCGTGCATTAAGAAAAAAAAGATGACCTTGTGTTTTTCAAAAACCTCACAATAATTTATTAGTACCACCTCATTTCAAATGAATTGGAATGAGGGAATGATTTAGTTAAGATGGATTCGTCATGTAGTTTGGTTACCGATTAAAATAGATAGTGAAGTAAATCCTCTAGATAAAAAAGACAATCATTGGAGAGAAGTTAGTTTTCAAAGACACAGAGTTTTGGACCTCTTTGAGTCTACTGGCATGAATCTAAAGAGACTAAGATTGCAAGAAAAACAACTATTGTTGAAGGTGCTGAGAATGGAAGCCAAGCCATGCTTGCGGACGTAGTTGCACACAATGTTGTTATCGTAGAAGGTGTTTTATACAATTGTCATACACGGTGATCATCCCTCCTTCACTACACCACTTGCATTGCTTGTCTTCACCGTGTTCTTTTGTTGTGGGATGGGCACAAGTGAGGTTCATGGCTTCTCAAAAACTTTTGCATGATGTGAAGTTGTTCCTTACCTTATGTTTACTTTTAGGAGTAAGGAAATGATGTTTATTTGAGTTGTCAATGCTTGGATAGTAATAAGCTTGACATCTTTGGCATAGAACTCTTTAGATTCCATATAGTGCATTGCTTATAGTATTATCGATATTATTGGAAGCCTAGTATGGTAAAGCAAGGTTCGGTACTGGACTTATGAATAATATGGCGATGGAACTGAACATGCGCAAATAGTTGTGAACTGTCTAGACCTATGTGCTTTAGCTTTGAGAAATTGAAATTGTCATAGATAGAATATAAAGAATACATCATGTCTATTTGCTTCATCAATTGAGAGGCTACTAAACAATAGGGAAGTTAATATGCTCCAAAATTTCTTACTACGCCCCTAGTATAAAGTAAAAAATTAGTCTATTAATCCTAGAGGTTCTAATACTGAACTCGGGAATAAATTATCTCATCACGCAAAGTGGATGTTGCACATTAAGTTTCAAAAGTATAGAAAAATTAGACAAAAATCATAGTGGTGTCTTGAAGATTTAGGGATGTTCCAAAGAAGTATTGTTTGTTTGTAGGTTTGTAGGTTTGATTGATTGATTGATTGATTGAGATTGCACTAACCGTGCATCCCTTGGTCAAATTTCATGATTTTTGAACGCCAAAAAATCCCAAATTAATGTTTAATAAATATTCCAATACAGTAAGCAGTCCTTTTTCTATGGAAAAAACAAAATAAATCTGTCCATGTAGTATTACTCGAGAATGTCAGTGGCAACAGTTACTACCTCCTACATTGGATGCCTTTTTTTGGCTGCGCACCTGCAAAGTCCTTCCTGATTTCAAGGATTTCTTATTTTTGGTCACCCTCTGAATATGAGCATTCAAAATTGAGTTCCTTAAATTCATTTGGCACCATTTTGTTCTCGCCACGAGTTCCCGCGAATGAGTCAAATGTACGCCGTCACCCACTATTCCAAAATTCTCCTTCACTCTTTCTTGTTGTCTGGATCAACTCATGTGCGCATTGGCGAACTCACTTAGATCTTCTCTTATGAAAGCATACAAAAGCATTCATGTACCATTCAGCTCAATTTGAGGATAATGGGACAAAGATGTGCTCTCAATCATATACTCACATAATATTATCCTTCCTGTTTGTAGATATTTGTTATGACTGACTCTGAGATTTCAACTAACAAAATGGAATTTTCTGACGATGAAAACCTAGTGGTGCATGTAATGAATGTGGATATCCCAGAATGCAAAGGAATTCCATGTTGTCTGTCGCAACCAGAATTTTTAGTTTCTTTTTGTTTATCTAAAAGTTAGAATGGAAACTAGTAGTTAGAATCCGGATTTGACTTAGAGATAGGAAAAAACTAAACATAAACAATAGTAATAAAATAACGGATCAACTAGATCCAATCTGGTCCAAGTATCAGTACTTAGGAGCGGAATCATATCCGGAGTTGTCAAGGATTGAACCGAAAAAAGTCATGATGACCAGTCTGGGTCGTGAGACTATATGAGGACTGGACCATTCCAGTTGCGCCCCTTTTTCAAACTCCATTTGGCAAGACATTTCTCCGCGCTCCTCGTTTTCTGCTCAACGCCTTGGTTTTCTGTAGGTGCCTAAGTGTGCAAAAGGCGTGAGTGTGTTAGGGTGTACTGTAGGGTTAGACTTCCGTGACTACAAGGGTTGGTGTGATTTTCCGGTCGAGATTGGAGAGAGAAAGTGAGGAACAAGACGTGCAGCTAGGAGAGGGTGAGGTAGCGACGGAAAGGATTTGGCTAGTAAAGTTTATGTCCATGCCGTAGCTTCGCAAGCATAGACTAGGGCCGTCTAATTCCTCCGCAACCGCGGTTAAACTCTAGAAGGTAATTCCGATTATCCCCTCCACGGAGGAGGAGAAGGAGCAGTTCATGGCGGACCTCGCCACGATGGGTTGCCCAGGGTTGATAGATAAATCCTGGGGATTTGAGAGGATGGTGAAAGAGTTGCTAGGAAAATTATCAAATCAGTTTGACAACACCATCCGGGGGATTCCGGCCGACTGGACGGAAAAGATGTAGAGAGCGGTTTCCGGTTTCCAGTTAGGGGGTCTTGGAATGGCAAGCCCGAAGGACGAGTTCATCCGGGGGAAGGTTCGGAGAGCAATGAACCCGAAGGACGGATACACGTAGAGGATTGCATAGACGACCGGCACCGGAACCTTCTCCAATTCCTGATTCCAATCCTCCACCCGGAGAAGCCGGCGAGGGTAATGATAACCCTCGGCAATATCATTTTCAGAGCCCTGAGTGGGGACTGGAAAGTGGACTAGGCCTGGATCCTGTTCGATCTGGTGTCCCAGCTCACTACCAGGATTGGAAGGAGTAGGCCCACATCTTTGTGTCCCTACCTCTTCTACCTTTACCAACACAACCAACTCCTCACGGATTCAGAGGAGAAGGTATGGAGGGCTCAGGAAGTTTTTCTGAAGTACGGAGAGTTGGAAACGGATGACAAAGCCAAGGACGGATCCGGATCTGACCAAGAGACGGAAGAAGAAGAAGAAGAAGAAGAAGAAGAAGAAGAAGAGCTTGAGAGGCCGCCAAATAAGCGGAAAAAGACGATGCCTCCTCATGGAAGAGGAACGCCTCATGGAGACAAGTCTGCTCCGGAGAAAGGACCGGAAGTGGAGAAGACGGTATCTAAGAAAATGGATCCCGATGATCCATTTGACCAGTTGATCGCCTCTACAACGTACAAGCAAATTGGGAGGTCAAGAGGAGAATCCTCTCCAAGACAGGAAAGCTGGTGGATGCGTCTCCGGACAGCAAGTTACCGACAAAGGTGGCGGATTGCATCACCAATCCGTCCAAGACCTGGAAACATGAAGCAGAGATTCGTCGACTTCAGAAGGAGGTCAATTTGTTGAGGGCGGAGATTTTCACTTTCAAAGAAGACATGGCTGCCACTCTTGAGATGGCAGAAGAGACGTAGAAGGTAGTGAGGGCGGTGAAGGCCACTTTTGGAGAAACCGGAACAACCGTCGTCAAGGCAAAGCTCTTTGACAAGAGAGTACTCGAGGAGAAGAAACTATCCGATTCTCGAATGGTTCGGATCATGACCGACTTTTCGAGCAGGTAGAGGCGACAATGGTGAAAGCGCGAGAGGCAGCAAACCGGATGGAAGAGTGCAACCAGAAGCTGACCGGATCTATAAAAATCCACCTATCGGATATCTCGCTACCGGAGTCATTTCTGGATGGGACTGATCCGAAGGAGGGTAAGGATCAAACTCCCCAATTGCAGAAGAATCAATGTACACAGACCCAAATAATTATTGTGGATTATCATTCTAATTATCACCAGGGTCTGACATCCCAAATCTTGTAGCCGGGGAGCGGAATAGGAACTTGACTGACGTCTTTGAGGAATTAGGACCAGAGCCCAAGAGTCCTACTCTAGAACTAGGGATTGCAGGATAGGTAGGAATCTGCATTTTGTAAGGATAGGATAGGAACGGATTCGGGCTTAGAATCCAGTCTAATATTATTAAGAAGGACCGGAAATCTAATTCGGAAAATGGTTGACTTTCACAGGCACTTTTCCTTTTTTGTATTTTTGGAAGTTTTTCAATTGTATATAAACCAGTCCCTGTGATGGGATCTAGAAGTCTTCACTTTGCAATTTTCTTGTGTTTTCTATTTGCTTTCTTGTTGTGTGTCTCTCCCAAAGTATGGCAGGGTTGTACGGTAAGAAGTTAGGAAGGCACAAGCGGATTTGTGAAGGATTTCTCCCTTTGGCGTTTCAGTTTTGATTCTAAGTACATGAGAGTGGGTAGGAAAGAGTTGGGAGTGAACTTCAATTCCTCAGCACGTCTAGAATTTCAAATTCCGGGTGAGAAAGCCGTTGTTAGGCTAGGCGGATAGGGAGGGATTCCTTAGTCGCGCTAGAACTCCTAGGTGGGAAATCCGGTTGAGTGTCCGATCTCCTGTGAGGTCTCACTACCCTAGTGGTAAACGGAAGAGCTTTAGTTGATGTTGGAACGGACGGGTGCACTTGTAATCACCTAGCTTTGTTTGGATAGGAAGTGGCGTCAAGGTTGTTGTAGTATAAGAGGATTGTACGGGGTGTCTTTGTGTGACCTGCAATCCGGATTGCTATCTGGACTGTCGTGAAGGACCAAACCGGATCCAAGTTAGTTTAGGGGATTAGAGATTAGGATAGTGGGTCTTCAACCACTATAAGTTACGGAAGGTGTAGTGGGCCTACCACTTTCAAAAGCAAGTGGCGACTCCTCTAATGGCTAAACAAAGGTAAAACCAAACCGGATAGGAGTGATAATACTTGTAGGCCATCCAGAGCAGATTGGTCTAAACGGATACTAGGATCAGAAGTGGTAAGATTTTGGGATGTGTTGGGTTTAAATATTGGATAACTAGTTGGAATCGGAAGATGGAGAAAATTCGGCCTATAGTTTTCTTGGTATTTTTATGTTTCTGATTTTAGAAAGAGAACCGAAAAGTAGGATTTGGATACTGACTAGGCTTAATTGTTTAATAAGGTTAGATACTTCACAAAATCTCATGGCTTCAATCTTTAGAGTCACTTAGTTATACTCTAGAGTGATTTTTGTGAGTATAATGGGGAATTTACCTACCTTGTATTGCGACATCGTCTATGGAATAAGGGTCTGTAATTTTATATAGTGATGAAGGTGTACTCGTCGATGGAGGTACTTGCTGCAGCATCAACTCAGATCTTGTGCTCGGTGCCAATGGTCCTCTTGGTGATATTCACGTAGCAGTGCACATTACCAAGACATATTCTGAACTAGACATCCCTGATGAGAGGATTTATTATTTGATGGCTTGGCCAATTGATAAGGTCCATTGTTTAGGAGCAAGTTTTTGCGACCATGAAGTGCGGGATAATATCAATACTTTAGAAGCCCGCCTTCTAAACCCTCCACCTTTAACATCTGCTCGGTCGTATACAAACCTATTTAGGAATCCGTCTCATATAATGGCCCTTAGATAAAAGAAACTCCTTACTCAGGAGTCCATCAACTCCGTGTCCAGCAGAATCTGTTGCAACAAAAATTGTATTCAGTAGTTTTTGAGGAAGATGGTGACAATTGAAAACATAAGTGTGTGCATGTGAGCATGGATGTATATTTCTGGTGCCCTGAAGGCCACATTTTACCGTTATTTGAAATACTGGAAGGACGACCAAGAAGCACAACTACATAGTAATATACGATTGGTGAAGCCAAAGAAGAATATTGAACAAGTTGCTCCAACGTTGAAGTGCATTATGGACAAGGAGGCGGATCACATGCCACATCATACCTGAACTTTGAAGTCAAGAGACAAAATTGTGTCCATATGTCTCTTTGCTATCTTTCAATGGAAGGGTAAGATGAAAGAGATCAACAAAGTTAATGCGGCCTTTGGATTGCCTAGAGTTTCGGCTTTGAACTTGAGCAAGATCAGGTCTTCAAAGTTTCCAGAGTACGAGGTCAAGAAACCCGAAGATAACTTTGCCCCGTATTCAATCTTTGACAAAGTACAAGAGCTCCGAAAGGGTTGTATTGCTGGATCTCAAAGCGCTCTAAAATAGTCAAGAAGACTAGACAAACACTTGGCTATTGCTCGGGCACATAGGGAGTTGTATTATGCGAACCATTACATGTTGCATAGTTTCCCACACCAATGTTTGACAATCATGCTTGATAAGATGGACCATGCCAAAACTACATCTCCGGTCTTCTTTTGCAAGACTAAAGAACTCAATGGGCTTATGAAGTTGCATGTTTCTGTCACCGGCATGATTGCGCATGGTCATACTGATGTTTGATACACGCATTATGGCTTGGATATGTTTTCCCACAATTCAAACTACACAATTGACTCCATGGCAAAGTTGTTGCAAGATTTGAAATTGCTTCAAACATTATCTTTTCGGCAATTGTTTGTGAAGCAAGGTCAACAAATTTGTCAAAGGTGCAAAGACATGGGAAGCCTCACTACCCCCACTATTGGAGAACTTGGATCCAACAATGCCCTTGCCTCCTATTTTGAATGTGCAAATGGACAATGCTACCGGGGACAAAAAAATAGATATGTTTTTTGCTATTGGTCTCTACTGGTTGCAAACAAGATTTTTCATGAAGTGTATGTGAACTTCATGATTGTGGGTCATACTCATGACGACATTGATGCGCTCTTTGGAAGATGGAGCATGCTATTGAAGGAGAATTTTTTTACAATTCTTGGGTGAAAGCACACTATGGTTGCCCCCCCAAGGTCCAGAAATTGGTACAAAATGTACATATTTTGATACTAACTAGAGCCAAAATGTCAATTTAAACCAAAATGCAATGGTGGCCCATTTGAATCAAAAAGCCTTCTTGTAGATTTCTAAATTAAAAAATAATTTAAAAAAATTTAAAGCCATTTTGTAGGCCTTGTACTCAAATCAAACATTTACAAAGATAGCTTTTATAAAGATTTATAAACCCAAATTAAATGCTAAGGTATAGTACCTAAACATTAGAACATTGAATTTAGCTCTTTGAATTCTAAGAATGAAATCCAAAACTTGACCAAAAAAGTACAAACAAGGTACACCTAAATTTGTAACAATATAAAACTTTCATGTTTTTATTTTATACATAAAATTAATAGATGAAAGTCAAATTTTGTTTTGCAATTTGCAATATACATGAGATATAAGACTCCAAGTAATTTAATTTTTTTGAAAAAAGTGACCACAACTATAGTAAAATTCACTCCAAACTTCCATCCTGTGCCGTGCTTACAAATTTGACTCCGCAATTGTGCCGTGACTACAAATTTGTACAACCGTAGCGTGCTTTCACCCTCCTATGCTTATAAAGTCATTCATGGATGTGGAATCCATTCCTACTATCCCCCACCTTATAAAAGAGGTGCATGATTTCAAGGCTTTCATTGTAGGCAGATTTTTGGACAACGGCGATATCATGATTGAACACACGAAGCCACAGCAAGTGAAGTTCTACCTTGATTTGACTAGATGTCCTATAATGAAGTACAAATTGTTTTGTACTGACTTGAACTAGTTGCCCAAGGACGCAGGTGGCGGAATGAAATTAAAGCATGAGGGTCTGGAGGGGCAAAGTTTATAGCCCCCTAGAGTGCCACTAGCAATTTTTCCAGGTCCAACGCAAGGTATGGAGGACATTTTAAAGGGTATATTTGGGTTTATTAAGTACTGGAATAATTTGTACAACCAAGACCGCACCGGGGAATGCTGAAGACGATTGGAATATGTAGTGTACTATTGGCGTGATGTGAAGGTAGTACTTCAAGAACTAGTACCTGCATCTACTATTTTGAATGATTGTTTTCTTGCCGACTACTCGTGTTCAAGCGACTTAAGTGGATCAATTAAATGAAGACGGCAAGGATCGTGAAGAGTTTGGAGAAGACAACCATTAAGTGGTTGCCCACAACCATTTTTTAGGGTGGGTCGAGATTTCTTTGAAGGCTATTTTGTTGTGATTGCTCCCGTGGAGAATGACTTCCATCTAGTATGGATTGCAAGGGCATTGTTTGATTCAGATAGTGATCCACTACATCCGAATTGCGTGCTCATTCAATACTTCTGTCCAACAACAATAGATAAGGCCATATTTGTTATATTGAGATTTTTTGCAAATTTTGAAACAAAATGCTAGTTATTGGAAAATTCATCTAAAAAAATAGCAATTGATATAAAAAAAAATAATGCTAAAATAATGATTCTATAATAAAATTCTAAAAATTGGTATTGTTATCTATTTATAAAAGAATACCAATAAAGAGATAAAGCAATTTATCCTCGAGTCAAAGATAAAAATGAGACTACGAAAAGTCTCAATATAACAAATATGACCTTAGATGTCAATATTCAAAGCTTATGCATTGGATGGGACATCAAAAAAGGTCTGCATTGGAGGATTGATGAAATCGAACCGCCACTTTGACAGCATACGAATGATGTTATGACAGCATGGAAGTCTAGGACTTAGAAAGAAACCGGAGCCTATACGATGAAGATTCCTACTACTCAAATTGAAATCATCAAGTAGAATTTGGCTAAAAATCCTTGGTTTTCAATACAACAATGGTTAGAAAGAAACTCACTATGTTGATAGGTTTATATGATAGTGTATTATTTGTCATTTATATGTCTGCAATATGCTTTTGCGTATATGTGAAAGACATCATTTTATGTTCTGGGCATCTGGATTCAAGTTTTTTGATTAATTAGCAATTCATTTCCATAAATGCAACTCATAGATACAAATTTCTAATGGATAATGCATGTTTTGGTGATGCATTTGCCATATTCATATTGCAAGTGCAATTTAAATATTATATTAATGTATTTGTTATTGCATTTTATGTGCACTTTGTTTTTGAAACATATGTAATGTTTGACATGGAATAACATGGAAAACCTCCACTTGCTTGCATGACTCTCATTTTAATGGAAATTGCTACGTTTGACTAATTAATTAAATGATTTTTGAACTAAATTATAGTCCATGTAATTCACTCATTGTGCCTTCAAATACCTAAGACTATTTGGAGAGGGCCACCCCCTTCCATTTTAATGAATAAAATGTTTTATAAATATTCTAATCAAAAGCCTTTGGCTGTTAGAAAAACATCCAAGAAGAAGATGAGGAATAATCACTTACCTTTGACATTACATCTAGTGGCAAAGTCACCACCTTCCAAATGAAAGGTTGGGGACATAGTCAATGGAAAAAATGAAAAAAATTACAGTAATCAATTCATTTGGAATACTGAAATGCATGATCCAAAACTAGGAATAGATAAATGCTGATTAAAAATACCATCAAGTACTAATATTAAGTCTAGCCACAACCAATTACTATGTTTTGTCTACATTTGTAACAAATGATATAAGTTAGCAAACATCTAAATATCTAATGGATGTTGTAGCAACTAGAACTTTAGATTCACTCTCGACCAAGTGAAGTGACACAACTTAAACTAGTATGTGAGAGTTTCAGTTTGTTTCTGAATTATAGCTTTAGAGTTTTTGGTGTACAATGGCAACAATCTAAAAAAGTAGAGCTTCAAAAGGAATTTATTCCTAAAGTGTTGTTAAAATCAACCTAGCAATCATCCTAACATTTGGTTTGGACAAGTTGAACTGCATTTTGTTTCTTTAACTAACGCTTATAAGCGTTACAATTTCTTATGAATGACAATAATTTTGGCTTATAAAAAATTTGGACAAAAATTATCATGCATGCTTCACTTGTTTATAGATTTGAAAATTTAGAATGATGAATTGCAAGTATATTTGTAGTATTGATTGTTAGATTGTTCACTTCTTAGGTGTATCTTGAATATATGAGGCAATGCAATCTAGAAGTACTTCTAGTGGGCAACCAAAAGAGAAGAAGAAGAAACCAAAATCATTCCAAGAATCTATACAAGATATGTAAGAGAAAAACCACATGCCTATACAGAAAAAATTAGACGTGCAAATGATTCATCAAGTCATAAGCTACAGTATTTAAGAAAAGAATGGCAAAAAAAGTATGCTTTTGAATCTTACTATCTAGATCTAGATTTCATGAGGATGGATTGTCAACGTGAATAACAACATGAAGTTCTAATCATATATTCATAGACTAGATTTGCAGGTTGAGCTTGCAAAGCTTTGTGGTAAGTTCTAATTCATATCTTAGTGAAATAATTGAGTAGATTTGTACCTAGTCATTTAATAATTTGTCCTTTGTTTGGATTCAAATGAAGTATTGGTTGTCAATGCATTGCAAACAATAATACTCCACAATGGACTCGTGAGTAAGTGAATCTTATTTTGAACATTTACATTAATTACTAGATTTAGGCTTTTCATCATATATACATTGTTTGGGATGGTTTAAGGTTACCATACTATTCACACTACTTGTTAACAAGTGAAAGCCTTATTGATATTTGTCCCAAAAGAAATTCTTTATTAAATTTATAAAAGTAAGAATGTTGCATTTATTTCTTATATGTCTAGCAATTCATACAATTTGCTCTAAATTGCAATGGAAACCAAAATTTTGATAAGCTTTTTTAGCTTCTTTTAATTGTAACCATACAAATTCATGAGGTCACCAAAAAATATGAGGGTAAAGGGCATAACGTGCATAAACTCAAACAATTCAGAACTTTTTTAAATCAAATTTTAAAGTGAATTTCTAATGTGATTTTTTCTCTAAGATCTATTATATTTGAGGCTCATATTCAAGAATCATAAACACTAGTGCATCAAGACTAAAATGAACACACTTGTAGAAAATCTTCTATGTAAAAATCATAATCAATCATTTTCAAAATTAAATTTTTAATGTTAAAATTGGACTTGAAAAAAAATTCAAAAAACATTAAACTAAAAAAAATAGATAATTTATAAGGTTTTATTTAACTAAAGAGTATTTTCAACACTTGAATTTGGAGCCTTGGACATTTCAAGGTTGCAGGCATTGAATTAATGTAGTTTGTTTATGTAGTTAATGTTCAAATTGTAATCCAAATGTAGTTTACTTTAAGTTGTTTGAATTTGCGGTTCATATTGCAATATAAGCTATGAAGATAACAATATCCTAGACCAAAACATAACATTAATCTATCATAAAACAATTATGTATGAAGACTAAAGAGTTCAATAAAAATATTACATTGAGTTCAAGAGCTTTACTTATGCAAAATCTAGTTGACAAATCCTGGAAATTTAAAAACATATCTTGTTTCACTTTATTATGGCCTTATTCGTTATATTTGGACAAATGGTAGTCTCAATTTTATCCTCGAGTTGAAGATAAATAGTCATAACTATTCAATTTTGAGACTATTTTGAAATTTGAGACTTTAAAATATTACTATGTATAAAAACCTTTCATTGCCAAAAGGTTGCAGTCTCAACTTATCCTCGACTCGAGGATAAATCCATACAATTGTTTTAGGGCAAAAGTCTCAAAATCTATCGATTGTCCAAATATAACAAATAAGGCCTTTATTATAGTTTTTACAAGTTCAATACAAAGAAGACAAGGATTACTTCAAGGTTATCTATACAATTAGAACATTATATAGATTATAGACTTGGCACATGCTTTGTACATCATATTACATCTCCATAATAGTTAAATACCTATCTTTTTATATTTTCTTTTTTGTTTTTAACAAAAACATTGTTCTAGGGAAGTATTTTATTAGTACACTTTGAAGTATTGTTGAAAAAAATCCTATCTAGGTCTTCTATTCTACCTTCTCAATTTGAATCATATCCATCCTAAAGAAGAAGGTTCATATCCAATCCTATAGAATGATACAACCACAAATTCAAAGAACAACAAGGGTGTGTGTTATCTTTTTTGAAATCATTGTAGGAGTGTTTCAAAGGCATTGAAATTATCCAATGGTATTTTTGGACTTCACACAAATAAAAAGGAATACTTACTAAAACGTTGATTTTTTCTTCTATTGGATGTAGGTTGTTAATAAAGCAATAGAGTAATGGAAGTGAGAGGACATCCAATGTTTGTTATTAAGTATTTGTCTGCTTTGAAGTAATCAACATGTTTTAACCATACTTGAGAATTCACAAAAATACAACTATCATAAGTAGAGATAAGAAAGCTTATATAGAGATGTATTATCCTACAATTGTAGTTGTAGACAATGATACATGAAATGGAGTAACGTTCAACTTTTTCTATTCAAATGGAGTAACAACTTTTTCTTTTGAAATAATGTTCTCCTTGGTAGCTAGGTTTGGTGGCAAGTACACCATGAGTGCCATCCATGATGTTGATGACATCAGGGAATCCATGCAAGTCTTGAATAGAGCCTTTGGTGGTTTGTTATTTTGCATTACTCAGCCTTTACACTAAACTCTTTTCAAATGATAGAATAGCAACCATAATGCGTTTTGTAAACTTTGATACAATGCTTGTAGAATTATTGAATGTAGCTACAATATTTGGTCTATACGCCCCATTTCCATCTTCACAAAGTTATTCTAGTACAAATTATTACTAGTAATTGTATGATTATCGTCGGGCACCGCTTTCATATTACATTTGTTCATCTGGAAATATTACTACAACACGACATTAACATCCATTAATACTATGCAGTTTAGGCATGTTATTTATATTTTAATTTGAAGTGTTGAAGTTGCACAATAACTATGCATGACAAAATATATGTCACTTCAATGGTTTAGCAATGAAAAATTAACTTTGTTGAGCATTAGCACTTATTTAAGACATATAAAGATTGTGCAATAATCACAGAATATCATGTCCATACATGATTATTGCCCTAACATTGCATTTTTATCTTTCACAATTTTAGTACTAAGTCAATTGAATCTCATGAATTATATTTAAACTAAAAATTCAGACCACATTTATGTAAAGTAGAATAATTTTTCTCAAAAAACTTCAAACTTGGAAAAGTCGTGAAATTGAGCTTGATTTCCTTTTTAAAAATCCATTTGAGAATTCAATCTTCTAATCAAAACTTATGAACAAATTTCAAAAAGAATATTTGAAAATATCAAAAAAACTCCCTTCCAATCCCTCTCTGAAATTTGTCTCTAACTATTGATTAGAGGATTGAAATCTCAAACAAATTTTTGGAAATGAAACTTAACTTAATTTTTCAACTTTTTCAGTTTTCAGTTTTTTTGCAAAAAATGAGGTCTGAAATTCTAGTTTTAACACAATTTGTACATTTTGACAATGTGTGGTCCAACTCTCATCTTCAAGATATTCCATATCCCTTGAGTATTCTTTGAATGAATTTCAGTACAAAAAGGACTTTTCCACCCTCCACTCTCATCAAGTGCTAGCAAAATAATTCCTTTATGATGTCATCAAGTTTTTTGGTGGCCTACTTGATGGATTTAGTTCAAACTAACATTTGATGGCTATTATAATATATATTAATCAAATAATAATAAATAAAATGAAAAAAATTTAATTAAGTTATAAAGTATTATTAACTAGAATAGTGATCAACAATTGAATATAGACAATGTTTTTTGGAACATTGATATTATTTAATAAGTATTAATGTGATGCAATAGCAATGATAGTATTATCATACAATTTCCATATATTTCAATGCACATAAAATGCACAACAAAGGTAATAAATTTTTATGTATAATTTGTATCTTTTGCGCTCTTGAGATTAACATATAGAAGTCACATAGTCACATAGTTAATAATGAATACAAAGTAGTGCCAATTCTTTGCAGTAATTGTCTGCATTGTAACAATGCACTAATAGTCGCAACTGTGGATCAAATTTAAAAAAAAAACACATTTATGGCAAAGATGTTTTGGCCTTTGATCATGTTTCTTATTCTTCCAAATGTAGTAGATGACATCTTGAACCTTGCTTTGAACCTCGTAGAGTTTATACAAAGTATATCGGTTGTCATGCGTGATGAATCTAATTCTTTTATGATGGCTCTCAGAAAAGTATTGTTGTAATTTTATGCAATTGTAATTGAAGAAACAGCGTCCAAAAGTAAGTCATCATCATTATAATAAAGATAAGAATTACCAGTTACTCCATCTAAAAAATTAAATGAAGCTACCTTATCTTTGGAAATAGATATGGTATCAATGCAAGATGGTTTTCATCGTCTTCAATAGTTTCTACTTGTTCACTGCAATGATGCATTTTTACAAATGAAGAATGTTATAAGGGATGATAAAATAAATGGCAGTGTAGTATATATGTAAAATGATTTCAAAGAGTTGTTGTAGAATTTTACATACATTTTTGAAATTAGTCTTTTACTTTGTTTAGTTCTCCAATTTACTTTAAAAATTGGTTAATGTATTTTTGTTTTCTTAAATTTTTTAAATCAACTATATTCTTAAAAATTATGTAACATAAATTTGTGTACATTTTTGCTTTTAAATCCAAAAAATGTTTATTTGAATGTTTCATGAATTTTAGTTGTTACTCATGTAGTTCAATTTTGTACTGAGCATGGTATAGCTATAAAACTTAAGCAACATTGAAATTAAAAATTATATTTTAAAAAAGTTAACATATCTGTTAACCTCACTGTCAACCCCATCCATTTTTATTGAAAAAATAATACGTTTTAAATATTTTTTAGTGACCACCAATATGTTATAAGAAAATATACTGATAAAAATGATACAAACTTCAACTTGAACATAGGGTGAAATTGAATGAGTCCATGCTTTGCACATAATTTACATAAAAATCAAGTTAGAAAAACAGTTATGCATATAAAAGCCAAAGAAACATGTCACAATTCAAACATAGGAACGTTAACCTTTGTATATAGATCTAAGGTTATTTCATCTAGTAGAAGTAGGTGAACCCATTCTCAAGTTTCCATTCTCCATGCTCCATACACCAAAAAAGAGTGTCACATCTTCTTTATGCACAATGGCTCCCCATGGGCTCTTTTTTCTCTCACCAACTTCTCATTTTCTATAGAAATTTGCTTCTCAAAGAAGGTATCACTACTCCTAATAAAGTAACCATCATATATGTATAGAATTCAAAGAAGTATTTTGCAGCCATGTAGCAGGGCACTAGTAACACGAGGCTAGATACTACAACACTCTCAAATTTGAAAGAACTTCAAAAGTGACTCGCATTAGGCTCCTGAAGAAGAATATACAAGGCTCAAAAGACTAAGAGCATCTTACCATATTGAACAATTAATAGTAGCTACACAAGGCCTTATTATATATATATATACACACACACGTGCGCAATGTAAATGAGGACAATTGTATAATTCAATAATAGTAGCAAAGCATCATCAAAAGAATGGTAGTCACCTTTCTTTGCCTTACCTTGTTTTGGTGTGCACACTTGCAAATTTGTCATACAAATTTATGTAGAAGTCAAACTTTGCATACTAATCAAACATTAACTTTGTAGCTATATTAGATTTGCCCAAAATAAATATATTGGAAAGGATAGTTTCTTGGACATTTTCTAACATCCTTGTTGTATAAAAGCATACATAAAAATGTGCTATAGATGCAAAGAAAGTGTGATAAAAGGTATGCATGATGTTTAGAAATTGTGCAATGCATCACAGAGCATAAGCTGCTGAAGCGATATTAGAGTAGGTGTATAGTAGTTTAAGACATTTTTAATTCATTCTAAGGTCTTAGGAAGTCACTTTGTTGTGGCAATGGAGAAGCAAAGATGTCATCCATTCAAAGGGAAAACGGGAAAGGGAAAACGAGATTTAATGACTACTTCTGGCACCATCAAAATACCTTTGTGTATGTATGTTGAGACTTCTAGAATGTCAATTTTGAATCATACAAACTATCCAGAAGTAGTATAAAGACAATGATGCAAATGGACAAAATTCATTGCTGCCATGTGGTAGGCATTTAACTGAACCCTGACATTGATCCTAACTAAGAAAATAATATATACCAACAAAGGAAAACAGTTTGCAAAAATTCATGATTTCAAATAAAAGGACAAGATTTTTTTTTTTAAAGGTTAAAATATTTTTTTAAGTTAAACAAAAGGTAGAGAAATTAGACAGATAAAAAAATCTTGAAAAAAATGAAGAAGACAAGACAAAAAGAAAATAAATCAATCAATCTTAAAGTAATTTGAAGAAAATTAAAATTTATGGAACAAATTAGCAAAGAATTTTTTAGGAAAAAAAAAGAAGACATAAAATAATAATAATAATAATAATAATAATAATAATATAAAAAAATTTAATTTAAAAAAAAAGATGACAGAAAATGAAAGCAAAGAAAGAAGCATTTTTATATGCTTCATTTTCTAAAGCTTTTATGAATGACCTCAATCATTTGATCCTAGTGATGCAAAATTCATTATGTAGTTGCCCTGAAGTGAAGCATAGTCACAATATATGACAACAGTTTACTCTGTTTTCACTAGGGCCTCCTTAGTGGAATTGATTGGGTCCACGTTGGAAGTTGAACAATGCTATGAACAAAAACCAATGAATGAGGCTTTGATATTTTGAACTCCTCATCTTCAAGTTGTACCAACAACTACAGGACGCTTGGATGTTGTGGAGTAAGCTATGTTGGTGCAATTAGGAAGTCCAAGTCATTCTTTAGTCATTTAGGATAAGAAGTCATTTTTTTGTAGTTGCATATGTGTCCATTTTCTTGTAGTAAGAGTGGAGGTAGAGATCAAGTTACATGATGCATTCATTAGAGCATATAGAGTGTATTTTGAGGCACAAGATCTATATAATGCATCTTCTGATGTTAAAGAAGCTATAGCAATATTATAAGAGGATATAAATGAGTTAATTTATTACTTAGTCTAGCAATGTATAAAGATTGTTACTTGAAATTGACTAAAAGTTGGGATTGTCATAATGAATATGACAAGTTTCTATAAATTTTCCTCTAATTGACAAGCAACTAATATTTGTAATTATCAATCTCCTCCAACAAACAAATTGTTTACCTCACAATACATGCAAAATCTAACGCGTGATTTTCAAAAAGGGTCTATGGCATGAACAAACCTACTACTATCCAAAAGATTACATTTAGTATAATAGGAAAAAAACAAAATCTTGATGCAATGTGCAAACTGCTTAAGTCCACATTACATCACTATAAGAAACCTGTGTATAAACCACCACATTAGTTCACAAATTAGAATTAGAAAAATTTAGACAATGTAGATGAAATTATAGTTTATAAATTATTAGTTGGATGAACTTAAACTATAATCATGAAATAAAGGATTTTCCACTAGGTAGGAATGAGAATTCTACAATAATGGTGTAAATTCCAAGAAATGCAATTATGTAAATAAATTATGTAAAATAATGTAATTAAATAATGTAATTAAATAAATTATGTAAAATAATGAAGAAATTCTATAGAAAACTTAGGAGTTTTAAATAAAATGACATTAAGTAAAAATAATTAGTAAATTTAATTGGACAAATGTTTAAATGAAAAAGAATAAAAAATTAAATACTACATGTACAAAACTTTATAAAAAATGAATTAGAAATCAAAAATAAAAATACATAAAATAAAAAATAAAGTAGTAGAGTTGGAATAATTATTAGAATACTACCATTTTTTGAAAAGTACTCTAAAATAGGGGCAAAAATAATAAAATAGTGAGATTTATAGTAAATTAGGGAAGTTTGTAGTAAAGTAGTGCATTTGCTAATAATTAGTGCAATTTCTTGCAATTTAGTCTAATTTTTGTAAAATAGTGTAGAGATGAAATTTTAATGGATGAATCATTAAACTCATAGTTTGTAGTGTAGTAGATTAGGTTTAAAAGTGTTTTTTTTCATTCTCTCTCTCTTTCTCTTTCAACTTGATGTTTTTTGTTTTTTTTAATGATGCTTGAGATTGTTCTAGAAAATGAACCAAAAAAGTATTAGGGACATTAATAAAATGAATTAGGCTGGAGGAACAAACATTTGTGGAATAGTTTTTCCTACATGATTGGTAGAAAATAGGAATTGAGCGTGGAAAATGAAGACTAATTTTATGCTTAAAGTAGGGTGAGATTAGATCAAGTCTAATTAGGAAATGTAGATGAAGTATTTAGGATTTTGGATGTTCATAGAAAATGAGATTCTTGGGCCTTTCAAAGCTAAAAGATTCTAAGGAACCAATATCAAATGATAAAAGTGAGGAGCAATTAAAAAAGACAAATCTTATAGTGGCAAAGCTACTTATAATATAAAAAAGGAAACTATGGCACCCATCACAAGGGCACACTTTAAGAAACTCATATTTTATATGATGTTTTATAACTTTAGGTGCCGGGTTTTAGATAGTTGTTCTATTGGACGTCACTTAAAATCTGTCATCTAAAATTTGTTACCTAAAGTTAAAAAATATCACATAAAACATGAATTTTTAATAGTGGCAACAAGCCTTATACCTATCAATCCTAAGTTCGTGACCAAATGATTCTAAGAATTAAGCCATAGGCAAAAATTGTCACCTAGGAAGATAAACACATGCACTTGTATTTCTTGTGTTACTAAAACTTTTACTTAACAAAAAGAAAAATATAAACAAGTGAATTGCTCACTAAAAAACCTTGATAATAAAAATGGTTTCCCAATGTCTTTAGAATTCAATGCTGCAAGAATTGTACACTAGGACTGTAGATGAGACAAAATGAATGTGGAATGTAGTGAGACTATATTGTATGTGTTCATGAATTTATTAAGGTTTGTGGTTCAATCTATATTATTTAGAAAAATTGGTAAACAAATTGAGGATTCATTCATTGCATAAAAAATTGTAAATTATAAAAAAATTCATTGCTTGAGAGGCTAGATAGTACACTCTCTACCAGACTCTTCTAGTGGGTTGTTTTTTCAATTCTGGTGAATTCATTCATACCATATTGTAGGTAACGGATTTTTGGTGGCATTTAATATAACAAACCATGTTTTTATGATAGCAATAACGTCCATTGTAACATCTTATAATATATTGAAGGCTCCAACAATGTTCTCATTCAAATGCTACAATACTTTCAAATAATTCTTTGCTTGTAGCAAAAATTTTAGTATCTTGAGATTGCTAAACTTCTAAATTGGTACACCAATGTTTATTCAGTGGACAATAAGATGCAATCCATCATAGATAGTGTCAAATTTATTGTTTTGCAAGAGATTGATCCATCATTTGCTACAAAAGACACTAATTTGTACCTCAAGATAGTTAGGGATGGGGTTACTTTCTATGGGACCTAAAATACAAACATTCAAGCTTACATGTCATACCAATCATCTATAGTTTCTCGCCTTGGTCATTGATTTGTAAAGAGGATAATTGTGTACTTGTCATTGATTATACTAAACAAGACTTTAAGTGTCACTACAAAATATTATTGCTTTGGACGTTATAATTTTGACAAAATCAACAATATTATGTTGACTCAAGCTTTTTTTCCAGTAGTGTATATTTTTAACACACATTCGTAATTTTGAAATGCTCGTATATATTAAATTTGTCATTGTCGTAGTTGGACTTCTAATAGCCCTTGTCCTTTTTGTGTAGGAGGGACTTTGATGTGTAGACAAGAAAGCTTTGCTATTGCTTGCTATCATGTCTTCGTAGCACTGCACATACAATATTTGCTCATGCTGGAGTGAAGTGCTAATCGTGGATATGTCAATGCTAGAGGAATTACAACTTTATTATAACAAACATTTCATTTGGATAGTATATGATTTATTGGCAAACTATCTTGCTTCTAAACAACAAGTTAACCTCTACGGTCCTATGGCTAATTTTTTTGTCAAAAATCACTTAAAACTGCCATTTTCAATGCAATCAATAAAAAATATAAACATTTTTGTTTAATATCCAACCAAAAGATCTTATAGTAGTCTAATATGAAAATGTTTAAAAGAAACTTTGATAATATCTACCACAAGATATAAGTGTTTAAAGTAAAGAAAACAAGTCTTTTTGCTCCTAGCTTGACTAAATTATAAGGCATTGAATCTTTTAATTTAGATATTTTTATTGCAAATTATAAACTTAAATTTTATTATGCTAAGTGTTAACAAATTGTGTCGTAAGTTTGGAAAAAAATTCAAATTTCCTACCATGATTTTCTTTCTTTAAAAATTATTAAGTCAAAGTAGATATGAAATTAAAAAAAACACTAAATTAATGATAGGTCTAAGATGGAATTAAAATATACTAATTCTAATCATGCAAGGTTGTTCATAAAAGCAAACTAAAACATGTGAAATATTTTTTCAAATTTAAGAAAAAAAATTGAACTCATAAGAAGATCCAATATATTATTTTTTCAAGATTTTGCCAAGATTGCTGCAATTTAAGAAGCTTTATAACTTTCACATCACTTATAGGAATGAAATGAATCAAATTTTTCTAAATAGACAAAAATATAAGTTGTAAGAAATAAATATTAAAAAAATATATTTAAAAAAATCTTGCTAAAAATGAGATCAAAGGTACCTATCCAACCTTTTGATAGTCCCTTGTAGGGTTAATTCTAAAAGGACATTGTGGACATTAAGTGTCAAATGAATGATAGAGAATACCCCTATATAGGACAAAAGTGCAAATGTTCATCCTTGGAATTTTGTGCAAAAAAAGAAGATTTTGTACAACAATTTGGTTTCCAGTGAATACTTTTGTTTTTTTAGGCAAATGATTCACAGCATATCAAAACAAATGGTTTCTATAATAACTAGCCTGTCCTTCTAGGGTCAATCTTTAAACAACGAGCCGATCACCATGAAAATCATTTGTTTGGGTACCGTGTGAATTGTTGGCTTTAAAAAATGAAAAAGTATTCACTAGAAGACATACTACTGAAGAAGATTTCCCTTTTTCACACAGTGACAAAACAGATGATTTTCACGGTTACAAGCCCGTCGTTTAAGGGTTAAAGGATACAAAAGGTGCCCCATTACAAGTGAAGACACTGACACGGAGTACTTAGATTCATTCAATATAATAGTGTACTTTGGGTTTTAAGGGTTAATTATCCATTTAAGGGTCTCGGGGGGTAACACTATTTCTCACCCCTCATTGATGGGACTGGCAGCTGCAGAACTCTTGTTGGCCCTGTTGTTGCCTACTGACCGCAAGAAGTCGTTTTACTAGACTGATTGATGGCAGGCCATGGGGCACCCCTTTTTATCCAACCTCCCCATTGCCGAGGTAAATTACAAACCAATGTTTTAGCGACCACATGGCCATGTAGCATGAACTTCCCATTATGGATGTCCAGCATGCCCCACCATACATGCATGGCCACTGTTCCGAGCACTATGGTGTTTCAGAGCTTGACCTCCTCGAAATGCGAGCCTAGTGTTCTGCAGCCTGTAACGGCAGACAAGTGACGGTTTAGGATTTAGGGTCGATTCTCACGATTGCGGGGCAGAAATTCCAAGCTAGGGTTGTAGGTTCGGGTTCTTCAGGGCGCATTTGTGTTGGGTTTAGGGTCGATTTGGTTTAGGGTGCAAAGTTTGTATCTAGGACAATGTTCTGCAGCCTGTGACGGCAGAAATGCGACGGCTTAGGGTTTAGGTTCAACTCTCACGATTGCGGGGTAGAAATTCCAAGCTGGGGTTGCAGGTTTGGGTTCTTCAGGGCGCATTCGTGTTGGGTTTAGGGTCGATTTGGTAGTAAAGTGCAAAGTTCGTGTCTAGGACAGTGTTCTGCAGCCTGTGACGACAAAGAAGCGACAGCTTAGGGTTTAGGGTCGATTCTCACGATTGTGGGGCAAAAATTTCAAGCTAGGGTTGTAGGTTCGATTTCTTCAGGGCACATTTGTGTTGGGTTCTCTTCTGATTTGGTTTAGGGTGCCGATTTGTTGTTCCAAGACGGCCATACAACAATTCCACATGGACCCGCGACATATTGAGGACAAGATTCAATGTCCTCCCGCGGGGCCAATCTGCCAAGCAAACTTGCTGTGGCAGCTTCGGGAGATGTAGCGTGTCCGAAGCTTGCATGCTAACCAGAAGAGGCGTGGAATTGTGGTTTTACAAAGTTTCATTCCCACCTCTAGAGTCCAAGACTTCATACGCGGAATGGAAAATATCAGCGGAGGAGTCCCATGTAAGTATGTGAAGATACGCACCAAGCCAGACAAGGGACACTTGAAGTTTTGTGCTACAGAAAGTACCGCAAAGGATGTCGCACGATACATCCAATTTCTCTAGCGTTGACTGTTGCATTTGAACTGTTCCATTTTCCACTGTACTGTTCAAATGCTTACCATTTCCTGATTGTTTTTCAACAGATACCACTATCAATATGGTCCACAAGACAACAATGGGAACGTAAAGAGAGTGATGTCCCTGTTGTTGGCAAAGCAAAGACCTAAAATAGTCATGGCGGGAGCGTTAGCTACCAAATGTCCCCGGAAAAAAAAGGGGGACTCGATCCCTGCAACTGATGGTCAAATAGCCAAAACACTGAAGGGACGTGGTAGAAAGAAATCCACAGTGAAGAAGTTCCTAGATGTACCCGCAAAAACCGAGTGTAGTGAGAATGGAAGATCGTTTGAGGAGGCGATCATAGACCTAAACATACCACCAGAAAACGCTGCTTTGAACTTCAATGGTCATCGACAGCCACCTAAAATACAAAAGAAATAAGGGAGGAAGAAGTCCAACCCTGATGACCGCATTCAACCTATCATCTGCAAACCAAAGCATAGAGGCAAGGTAAAAGCGAAGTGCAGTGCCCTTCATGGTGCTGAAGCGAACGACACTTGGCTGCCGGGCATCAATAATAACAACCGGAATACTGTGGGGCATAGAACAATGGCTACGACTCTTCACTTCAATCTGAATGCCACACCCAACAAAAAAAAATGAAGACAACGTTTCAACAATCACAGACGACATGCATGGGAATGCTTCGGTGGCTTCAATCCAAAACAATGTTCCAATAGGCTCCTCCAGAGGCGTTCCAGCTGGAGGAGCTGCACAAGCAAAGCCTAAGACAAAGAGAGATTCCCTCAAGGAATGGGGGGATTTGAAATGAGGATGCCAAGCATCATTCAGCATCAAGACACTGTATGTTCTGCCCCATGTCCCAGAGATTTCCGTGTACAAGGCTGACCACGTGAATGGAGATGGCGTTCAGTGTCATAGCCTGCAGGGAAGTGCTGACCGCAGTGCGTTTTGTTGGCAGTTATCTGCAAATATGAAGGAATTTGTGCTCAAGCTGCTCCGTGATGGGCACAGTGTTTTGCAGATTATGACTAAGCACATTGAAGTGGTAAAGGAATCCTTGGCAAATGGGAAGGACATTTCAAGAAATATGTTTCAGCACGAACGGGACTTCCGCAACTTGGCCACAAGGTGGCCAGAGAGACCTACATGTTGGATAGTCACGATGCTAAAAGTGTGCAGCTCTAGGTGCAAGCGAATCGGGACAGTGTTTTTTTCTACCAGAAAACAGGTACAGTAGTACTGGGACAACTTACGGCATCCTCGATACCATTCATAGTTGGCACTCAAACCCCTTGGCAACGGGATGTTATGCTTCAATATGGGCATGAAGGTAGAGTCTCGCTTGATGCCATGTTTGGTACCAACGAGAATAAGGTATGACTTCATATTGCGGTTTCACAATGTCTCAGAAAGCTGTAGAGTTCTTTCCAATCTACCGTGATGCTCTGGACACCTCAGCCTTGCTTACTCTTGGGATGGTGTGTGTTTTGCAGTTCCCTCTTTACACCGTTGTGGTGTTCGACGAGTGGCACAACGGAATTCCAGTGGCCTATGTTCTGACATCTCATTCCGCCCAAGATGACCTTACTCCTTGGATGAGGGCGTTGGACAACTCCTTAAAGCGCTGGAAAACAGACTGGAAGCCTAATGCCTTCATCATGGACTGCACTCAGGGGGAGATCAACAACCTCCGGTACATGCAACAATTCCATTCCTTAAGTGACGCCGTGGGACACATTGAGTAGGAAAATTGACACCTTAGGAAACGGAAGAATCATTACGTGTTCTAGTGGGAAAACTATTACAAGCTATATTTGGTATTTAAGTAGCTACTGCAAAAGAAACTTGCCTTAAAGTTCCTTCAGGTGATTTTAGGACGAGGTAGTGATGTACGATGGATTTCTAAAAAGGAATATTCTAGTAATTACAAAAAAATAATAAATATTCATATAGCATAGAAGCAAAAAATACAAGTGGGAGATAAAGTAGCTAGAAGCCATGGTAATAAAGGTATTACAATGGATCACATTTTGTAACATCTATGCTGCCACGACTAAACGCGACCGTAACACTGAATTCGGGGTCACTGTTTTAGGGTGTAGCAATGAATTTTGCATCAGTGCAGTCCGCGCGTTACAATAATTGGAGGGAGAGTTCTCCGTGGCGTAACACTGATTTCTGCAGTTCAGAATGACGCAGGGACGTTTGGCCGGAGATTGCAATCTTCTTGTGCTTGTGGCACGTTCACCGAGCTTGGCAAAAACAGGCCTGCATTAAAATAAGCGACAGCAATCGCAGGGTTAAAATCCTGAAGGGCCTGTGTTCCGTAATGTATGACCGCATCGGACCAGGGTGCAGGGACGCCACTGAATGGGCTATTTGGAAATTGGAGAAACTACGGGCTTCTTATCCTGGTGAACATGAGTTCTGGGAGTACGTCAGAGACTGGTGGATACCAAAGGTACACATGTGGGTTGTTGGATATAGGAATTTATTGTATGCGGGACAAGACACTAACGCTGCAGTCGAAAGCTACCACAATTACATGAAATCTGTGCTGAAGGCAGAGAGAAGTCGAATGACGGGTCGACGTGTGGATTGGTGCATCCATGTCCTCACTAAGGACGTACTCACCCACTACTAATACCAACGAGTATGCAAGCAATTTGGGTTCGCCGAAAACTGGAAGAAGCGGGGCATTGTAGTGTCCGCACTTCTATGCGCGCGGGAGATACCGAACAACGACATTACACTACCTAGTTTCAAGGACGGTCCAGCTTATGTGACCTCCACCACGCATAGGCATGTTCGATATGCTATTCACAATCCTTCAGAGTTGTGGGCTACTTGCAGCTGCTTGCATTCGCAGAAGGGGAACACTTGCAAACACAAGGTGAAAGTTTTGAGGATGCTACACCCACAAATGGCGGAGAGGACCGTTGCCAGACACTGCGGAGCATTGAAAGGGACGGCGCGGGTAGGTCTTGGAAACGCGTTCTCGCCTGGGCAATCATCAGATGCATCGGGTTGGTCCAGTTTGCATTCGAAAGCCACTGGGTCGTCTTCTGAAACTACGACAAGGGGGATGATGACTCAAAGCATAGCGAACTTTCAGACTACTTTGACAACGTAAGCCCAGGATATTGTGGTTTTCGTTTTGGAGAACACTACTTTGATGGACCATCTTCACGCGGATTTGCACAGACTAGCCGGCAAGATGAAGATGTTGGCCAATGACATAGAGGCAGGCATTATCCACCCAAAAAAGACAAATCCAATGTTTCATCAGGTTCAGGATGGTTTGGGTATGCGGCTTAGTCGCATGAAAGACATACTAGAGAGGAGTAGACCACTTGTATACAAAAGGTTACGTCTGGGAGGGGAGTTTGCCAATTAACATACGGGTGCGCGCAGAGCTAGCTGGAGGCAACTTCTGCGGGTTTAGGTAGGTGCCTAGTGTTTTGTGCGTGGCGAGAAATTACTTGTGCCAACAACCCCTCATACAATGGGTACAATGAACAGGAGCCGTGTCTGCACCGACCTACGCATTCTTGTACCGTAGGGCTTCAAGGATGAGCACGTGCTTACAACTCACCTTGTGACGCAAAGTAGAGTGGAACACTACACTTCTCCATGCCTCTCATAGGCATGTCTCTCAATGCATGCCAGATTATGTGTCTATGTAACAATGTAATTGAATGAAGGCAAAGTGTACTGTTTCTCTCCTACTGGTCTACGAGTGTGAGATTGTCGAAGGTTCATTCTCTAATGTTTTGTGGTTAACAACAATCCGATATCATAATTCTGGATTGCCGAGTTCATATTCACAAGGCACTGCCCGATAGTACATTGAACTAAGAGAAATGTCATCTGAATGTACGCATCGAGTGTCTCCTTTTGCTGTGCAAAGACAAGTTCCTTATCAACTATCGGATCCGGATACTGGAACTTCTATTGTCATCTGAAATTTGAAAAAATGAATTCGACACTGTGATGCACAAAATACAGCTATCACTGAAGCCTTCACCCATATCACAATGTCCTCAAGGGCAGGACGCTGATATGGTCTCATGTAACCTACAAACATACACTCACTGGCTTCACTGATTTCACGCAAAATCAAGAAAGGGGCAAAGAATATGACTGACGAAAACACAAAGCAAATTGTAATGACTAGAATATTGTGCAAGTAACTATTGCTGAAATATCCATTTGTGCAATGGTAGCCATGGTTTAGGGTCCAAAAGTTTATTATATATAAACGTTCATGTCAATAAACCCCTTCTGTGAAGGACTAATACCTAAGGAGAACACACCCGAATCCCCCTGCGCTACACTCACCACACTACAACGAGGCGAAGTTCTTTTACTGGTACACCACATTTTACATACATACCGCAAATATCGAACAGCATGCTGCCGCATTCATTCCCGTCCTAAACACGGACAGGGTCCAAAATGACCAGTATAAAGAACTCGGGCACCGGACTCAATCTACGAGAAGTTCACAACGGCATAGCCCCTGATACACTAGCGGGACTGTAGTGTCTCACTGACTAAGCACAAAGCAAACAAAAACATTTATTTAGAGTCCGCCGTCTGGGACGAAATGGACTTTGAGTACTTCACATAGTATGGAGCCTTGTACTCCTCCGAAGGAGGTCCTGCAATGAGCTCCTCAGACACTGCCCATATGACGTTCTTCAGATCACGACCGCATTCAAGGGATGCTACCTGGTGTTGAAAAATGGACCAAGCCAATGCCGGGTCTTCACACTTTTGCTCGCCGTAGAAGACCCGCAAATATGACTCGACGTACCGAATAACAAAGAATCGGCACTCATACGTCCCCGTCTGCCCAAAACACTTCACTTCCTTCCATTTCGGGGGCAAGGTCAGCCGCAGCTTGTGCAACTTCTTCCACACACTTTGAACTCGGGTGAAGAATTGCAGGTCTTGAGGATTGTTGTGGCAGCTCGAATTGCTCAAGTGAAGCACTCGCGTCCGTGGGAGGATGAAAAGCATTCAATGTGAACCGCTGATGTAAGGAACCAACACCTCCAAGTCGTCAGGACACTGCTCGAACAAACGCTTCGGGACCAGGAAAGTGCGGCCCCATTTCAGGAGGGCCTCCTCTGTACCCGCATCCCAAGCACTGAGAAGGGGTTGTTGCAAGAAAGACAACACCACATATACCTTCCGCCGTGCAGCTGGAGGAACACTGAACCACAAGCATCAAGTGAGCAGCTCTACCACGTTCTGTCCCAAGAATCGTGAAGTCTTTGCAAGATCGCGAATGTGGTTTATTGACACTAGCACTGAGTCCAACTTGCAACTGTAGAAGTAGATCATGCCCTCGTCTGTATCCCCCGCACCCTTATTGCAAAAAACACAATCACAATTACTTCCAATGTTCCGCTATGCGTCTGGGATTCTACAAGTACACTACATGGCAACAACTAGGGTTGACAGGACGTCCGGCAGACATGGGCGCTGACCCCCGGATATCTTTTGACATACTTGGTTTTTAAGGTCAACCGTCCAGTTGACGGTCAGACGGACCGTTCGTGCGGTCAGGCCGTCGGTCGAACAAGGCGTCGGGCTCGCGGACGGGATTGCACGGACGGGCCGTCAAATCAGCGGGACGGGATCGTGCGGACGGACTGTCGAGCGGATGGGGTCTGGCGGTCGGGGTGTCCGCTTGCCTGTTCGGTGGTCCGATCGACTATCCGCACTCCTGTCCCCCACCTCCGTTCGTCGACGCGACCGCCTTTGACGGTGGCCGTGCGATCCAGCGGACGCCGGTTTCTATCCGCACAATCTGCCCGTCCGATTCTGGGGCGTCCAATTCGCATGTCCGCGTCCGCATTGTTTGGTCCACCTTTGGACACCATAAATAGCACGGCGGACGGCTTATTCTTCACATTTGTTTCCCTTGCGAAGTGGGTGATCCAGTGCTTGTGCGTGGCTCTACGCGCCCCTTTTGTTTTGGTATGTGAACGATTGTGCTCGGATATTGAATTGCACCAAATTATTTTGGTGATTACTTGGTTTTGAAGGCCTCGTTAATAACTTCACCCCATTTCATTGGCAAGTGTCAAACATTTTGTTCAGTTGTTCTAAAGATTCATGTGAACTTTGTCATCAAATCATTTCATTTTAATCAAGGTTATCCTACCTCGCGATAAAAGCTCAAAGTCCAGTAAGAAAGGCAAATCCTAGGACATGAACTAGGAAGATTAAGCAAATCCAATGTGTGTAGCTGAATCTGGATGGGAAGAAGAGCCCAAGAAGGTTTGGAACTGCACAATGTGCAAAAAGTACGTCAAAATGACGCACCTCTCCAAAATGTGGTCACAAGAACGAGCAAACGTGCAAGTTCGATGCTGGGAAGGACAAATTTCCACGTGTGAGAGCAAACACTTTGTTCACCGATACGAGGAAGTAACGCGGTGGACTGAGCTGCATGACTCCAAACCAAATGTTATGAATTATTCCAACATGGCCATGGTTTGGGCAGAGATTGTACTCCACAAAGATGTAGACTAGCACGCACAATTTACGGGAAAAATGTTGACAATATGAAGTCCACTGACGCTGTTATTTATACGAGTTGGACTCAACCGAGCGATTGTATGCAAATGTGGTCCAATCGAGGGCAGTTTGGATTTCCGCCGGTTGTATTGTCGGATGCTGCGGATGAATGGTCAGATGACAATGATGTAGAAGACAATCCAACACCCGTAACATTTAAAATGAGGCATGAACGTTAGGAAGCTCAGGAAGACATTGAATTCAATCAACAAATGCAAGAAGCTATACGTAGAAGCATGGAGGATCTGGGTCAACAACACGGGCATGACAGGTCCTACCAACATGATTGTACTGCATCTGGTTCACAAGATGGTCAAAGGATCTTACACTATGCTAACAACCCCCGGGATACTTATTAATTACAACCCAGAAAGAAGCCATGGAACCACACATGATTTTGGATCTAGCCAAGGAGGCTTCTAATACTATTCCGGATCTTCTACGGGTGGTTCATATGAGTGCCACACAGGCTCTTGTCATGTCGAACCAAGACAAAGAAGGTCTCAGTACCGTGATGTAGTTCCTCCTCTAACTTTTGGAGGTCCTTACTATGAAAATCCCAATCAAGGAGCGACGCCAAGCGACTATGGATGCACTTGGGGCAGAGGACCATATCATGGCATTTATGGATTTGGTTCCACACCACCAAAACGTAGAGATGACATCCATTCAGATTCCGAGTAAAGTAGGTAGAGCTATTTTAGTCATTGTCTCACAATCGAGTGGGCCTTGGAATCTTTTGCCATTGGATTATGGAGTGTGGCAATCATAGTACAAAAATATCGGCATCTCGGCAAATAGCATTTACGTAATAATATTCTTTGATATAAATATATTGTATTAAAATGTATTTGGAGGTTGGTACTTGGTATCATCATAGCGATATCGTTCAAGTATCAACTGTATTGTTTTTCAATATAAAAAATATTTACGTACGATGAAATTCTATTATCATTATATGTGTACAATATTGATTATACAATTTTGTACCCAACCATACCAAGCTAACATCCATCAATAATAATTGTTGCATTGCACTTCTCATCCAAGGATTTCAAGCAAAACATATGATGAATGCATAAATAGATGGTAGACATTGGATATTGGAAGTTTCAAAACACACAAACATTTCAAAACTTAATATCAATTATAAAGGTGCACATATATTGGCGTACATTGATGGTGCATATATATACTAGAAAATCCTTGCACACAATCATATTAATTTCTGTATTCACTTTTACATTTACCTAATACTTCTATAGTTCTATGTAGTCTACTTACATCATAGACACTAATATGAGTGGCGGAAGTGTTTGTCCGGAATAGGCCAGTTGTAATTATTGGTAAATCGATGGATGATTCGGACAAGCTACCTCGAGAATCAATCACCGAATCACAAAGGCGCTCCAAGTAAAGGTGAAAAATCTTTGCCAAATCCTTATGGCTAAATCTTTTATGTCCTTCATTTTTCCGATGTAAGCTCACGTAGTCTGTCGACATGCAACCATTGTTGATGGCTTGAGCTATTTGACCAACCGCATATTCCTCTGATTTACGTGATAAATCCGGTATTGTTGACACATCCGCATCTCTTCTATGCAAGTATGCAATAGAAGGGTCCACCCACCACTTCTTTTTCAAGGTCTCAATCCGCTCACTCTGAGAGGTGAACGTGTACAAGAACTTCATTGGTTCATTACGTAAAGTAGTCATGCTCCAATCGCAAACTCCATTGTAAACACGTGACTCATCATTGGGAAACTGAAACATAATGTTGTCCACTGAAAGATCATTGTGCAAATGTCCAGCGTTGTGCATTGCATTCATGAGGTGCATCAGTGCCCATGCAAGCTCTGTGCGCTTCTTTCTCCAACGACCAAGAAAAAAAGCTTTGGTCACCTCTTCCGAGGTCGGTTGAAAATAAGCCAACCAAATGCCAATGTTATCGGGATATTCCTTATCCATTTTTAACATTTGCCTCAATGTTCCGCCATTCCACCAATACGAGTACCCTTCGTTTTGCGTTGCATGAACAGCAGAAAACCGGATAACTCCATCATGTGGAATTCTCACTGCCACTGACTTGTTTTGGTGTTCCAACCTTGCGAGCTGAGGTTGTAAGCATTGTTGATGAAATACCTTTGCTGCGAACTCCCAAAATGTAGGTATCTCATGACATCTTTCAATTTGGAGCCTCCGAATTGTTGCGTATCCATCCCTCAGGATTTGATCATCTAGTGGAATCACCCTTGCTATTTCCGGAAGCGCTAAGAGATGTCGTCGCCCACGTTGCAACTCCACAAGTTTCTCATCACTATTCCACCAACTCATTGAACCTCGCCTGTTTTGTATCTTTGCAAAAGGCGCGCACTAGCAAACAAATAAGTCTGCCCTCAAAATGACATGTTCAAAAGGGCCATCACCTATGCAGTGTTGCTTTCCATACTTCCCTAACATCACCTTTGCATTCCACAATGCATCATGGACCCTGCTCCTCAGAAATTGTTGAAAACCCTTCTTCTCCATTTCATGAATCCACTGAGGTACGTTTAAAGCATCCATGAACTTTTGTGCCATATCTCCCTTGAATTTAGCTGGGCACTCGTCTTCATACCTCGCATATTTGGTTTGAAACGGCGCAATGGTTTTCGACTCATAAAGCTTGACAATGCACTCAATGAGAAATGCTTTGCAAGCAAGAGAGGGAATGTCCATACTCACCTCAATATCAGGCACCACTTGTTTGTCCTTCGCAGCCTTCTTTGGTCTCGGCATCATGATGAAATTACAATTAGAAGTCGCAATTTCTAATCCACAAGGCAATATACAATTTGCCAAATGATCAAACATAAAATCTTAAAAAAAAAGCAACAAGTACCCCCTAGAAATCACACTCTTATCTTCCCTTAGAAAGGAGCCAATGGAGTATAAACCACCAAGCTTTCCGCTCTCTCTTGCATGACACAAGGGGGAAGATAAAAGTGAGGATCGAATGGGTCATCCGACCCTCTTATCTAAGGTGGACGCCTCGACCGACCGCCAAATCAGACGGACCCGGCGAGGCTTACAAACAGTCGTCCGCCATGTCAGGACTGTTTGATCAGCCGGACGGCCGCCATCCTCTTTAGGCTGTCCGATTGATCAGACGAGTTTGGCGAAGGCGTCGGAATATCGGACGGACCCGTCCAATCAACGGGCGCCTAGGCAATCCGCCTGATTGGACAGCCCCTCTCAAGTGGAGATGAAACTGGGAGATTTTTTGAGCCCGTCCGACTAGGCGGACGGGTGCAGTCTGACTCCTAAAACGACCTCAACCAGCGAATAATGACAAGCATGGGAATGACAAAATTCTCATTAAGATCTACTTTCTTACTTAAAGAACTTGAATCATTAAACATAACGTCAACGATTTTTTAATGCAATGGTCTTCAATCTTATACCCTAAATCCTATACCCTAAAACCTAAATCCTAAATTGTATACCCTAAAGTCACAAATGTAAGAAATCATAACTAATTTAAAATATGAAAACAAATGCAAATTAAGTTCCTCAAGAAATATATGGACCATCTTCAATTAAGGACTTAGCCTGAGGATTCTTGATTGGGTTTAGGTGTTTCTTGAATTCATAGCATGCACAAATTCACAAATAAAACTTTGAAGTCAATTTTTAGTTTCTTATGTGAGTATTTTTTGTTAAACAAATTCAACAATAGACTTTTTATGTAACTTTATCAACACCATTGTCCTACAATTGTTGAATGAATATCTACCTCAAAGAATTCATCAATGTGCAATTGTGCATGGAATTTAAAAATTAAATGTTTACTTCTCTAGCTTTTCTAAAATGGGATGTTTGGTCATTCAACCCTTTTAGGAATATTCACGTACATCTTCCACGGTTCCACCTTGTGCATTTTAGCCAAAATTTAGGCAATTGAATTATGAATAAATGTGAAATGTTTAACCCCTAGTTTTTAGGCACCTTGCTTAACTAAATTTCTTGGCTTTGAACCTTTTTAACTAAAAAAGTCTGCTCTAATGATGGTGAATTTCTAATTTTATATGATAAACAATTGAGTTGAGAATCTAGAAAAAATGATATTTAAAAAGAAACACTTAGTTTTCACTCATTAAAAAATTGTTAAGTAGAAGTAGATTCAAGAGTCAAGATTGAAGGAAAAATTAAATCATTAATAGTTCTAAGATAGACTTGAAATATACTAATTTCAACGGTGAGATTGTTCTAGCAAGGAATCTTAACCTTGTGAAAGTTTTAATTTTTTTTAACTGTTAGAATTCAATTTAGAAATGAATCCTCCAAGTTATTTATTCTAAAAGATGCTCTAATTGCCCAAAAAATAAGATTGACTGTAATTTTTGCATAACAAATCCAAGTGGAATAAATCAAAGCTTGCTATGTAAATAAAAATAAAATCTATATGAAACAAATTTTTAGAATTTTTAATTTAAAGTTTTTTGAGGATTTTTTTTGCCCGCCGAACTAAAATTTGGGGCTTAGGTGCCATAACTTTTGCTCCCGGGCACCGATTGAAATAAAAATTACATTTTTGGAAAGCTAATGTGATTCTCTATCTTCACAAAAAAACTCAGAAAATTACAAAAACAATTGAGGCCGTAGAGGCCTGCCTGAAAATCTGAAATCCATTTTGTCCCTCAATGGGACAACGGGACTTTAGGGGTTAAACTCAAAAGAACTACACATTCATTTTTTTAAATTGGTGCAGTAGAAATTGGTGCACTATTATATGAAAAATAATACGCGAATAACTTTTGGAAGAATTGAAGAATTGTTAATCTCAATGGAAAAAATATTCTAATAGTCAATTAATATTCTTTGATATCAATTTTGAATAAAGATTTTGAATTTTAGAAACATAAGACAACTCTATATGCTTTTTCTAACTTCATGGTCCGCACTTTGCAAGACCGCAACATATAACTCCGAACGATTTTTGACAACATTATTTGACATTGAATGGGGCAATTTCTTATAAGTAGGTAAATAGGTATCAATCTATACTATCATGACCAAAATGATTTTTTAATATTACATCAAAATATTGTCACACATCCATTTTCAAAACACACTTCTAATTTGGACAATATTTATAGGAATGACATGAACCCTAAATCCTAAACCCTATACTACAACCTTGCATACAAACATCTTAAAAGATCATGATTTTGATGCAATAGTATTATATAAGTACATAGCAATTGTGGCTAGTTTCATGACATTAAGTCGGATTTGGCTTACTTCGGCAAATTTCTTCATAAAAACAATTATTTTAAAATTAAGATGTCTTACAATATATAGTAATATTTGATTAAAATTCAAATAAGTTTTTGAATAATTAAATCTATGATCTATCATATAAAAATTAGGAAAAAAAATTTTAGAGCTATAGATAGTATTTCATTTTGATCTTTCAAGATGGTCATTTCAAAATATCATTGAGATGTTTAATTTCAAGATTGAACCTAAAAATATGATGTGCACACTGAAGAATGAACTTTGATGTTTGACCCATGAGGAGTTCAATGTCTTTGAAGGATTCACATTGGATGCTTGTTGTTATGAAGGCACGCTCTTTGGAGGTGACCTGACAATTTTAGGAATCCTATGCTTCACCAAATGAGAAAAAAACATGAACTTCTAAATAGACGAACACCTGATCGGGCGGTCTAAGGGCGGACAAAAATCAGAGGATTGGCCGCACAGTGCTGGGATAGTTTGCTTCGCGGACAGACAGTCCGACTTTTGGTCGGACGGGAGGGTCCGAAAGCTGATTGGACAATCCGAGGCGGACATGAATCAGAGGATTGGCCGCATAGTGCTCGGACAGTCCGCTTTGCGGACGGGATGGTCCGACCGAAAGTTGGACGGGAGGGTACGAAAGCTGGTCGGACATAAATCAGAGGATTGGCTGTATAGTGCTCGGACAGTTCGCTTCGCGGACAGAATGGTCCGACGGGCAGACGGAAGTGACTAACGCGCAAACGGGCCACAAGGCGGACGGGCAGACTGGCAAACACTCGGATAGGTGGATAGACGGTCCAAATTCTTTTGAGAGAATAGGTATTTGAAATTTTTTTTTTGATGGTGTGCACACATCAAAGAGCAAATTTGTATTACAAATGAAAAGTTCAAACAATCAATTGTCATAACATAATGTGTTTAGGGGATGAAACTAAACACCCAAGCTTACATCTTCTCAATATTTATGGACTAAGGTTGGTAATTACTATCTCCTTTCTTTTCAGCCCCACTTCTATGACCTGTTGTATCCCATCTGGAATCATCGTCGCTGGATGAATTTTGCATACTATCTGATGAAGATTGTACAATCTTCCCTCCTTCTTTTTGTAATTGTTTCGTTGCACCTAATGTCACTGGTCTACCTAACTTATGATCTTTTTTTATTTTTAGTATAGACTTTCTAATACCTCCCTTAAGGTCGTAGATTAGTTAATCCTTTTGCTTGGATGGATTTGGATCTTGACTTTCCTCTATTCGAGGTGCTTGGACATTTTGAATGCCTGAAAGTCTAATATTTTCACTTGTCAATGCCTCTGGTAATTCAATACTTTGGTTGACCACATTAGTGTGGGATTCACCCCACACTCTCTCATGTCATGGTGTTGATCATTTTCTTCCGCTCTTACCATTGTCATAGATGGACACTTGGGAATTCAAATCACTTCATCTATTTGGGGAGTTTCATCACCTACAAACATTTCTTCATCTTCCTTGGCTACCTTTGCATAAGTATTTTCCCTATTTGTTAGAATGTTTTCACTATGCAGCAACCCGGTTCCATCTAAGTATTTAGCTATGGAAGGTCCACCTTCTTCATATTCACAGGCGTCCTCATCCAACGGAAACTTGTAAGGGTCTTCACAATCATCTCCTATGTCTCCATCATAACAATGTGGGCTTCGAAGCGGTTCATCATCAAAATTGTGAATGCCGTGGTCATCTTCATCGTCCATGAGGGTATCAACTTCTTCACCGGATTCACCACCCTCATCTTCCGATGAAGACAAGGCCAAATCCTCCGACTCGAGGTTCTCATCGTACCACTTCTTCTCGTCATTTTGCTTTGATGCAACGAGGACTTTGGAATTTGTATACACATATATCAAATCCCGTGCTCTTCGTAGCTTCAACTTGTTCCGATATTTGTTGTGAACAAAAGATAGCTACTCCAATTTCGTTCACATGAAGACGATGATACCGGTTGGGCCAAAATCCTCTTGGCAATTGGAGTAATGAGCTTCCCGCATGCGCCCTCAAAATCCCACCAAGCATGCGCCGACAATTGTTGTTCACCCGGATCCAACATGTTGTGGAACGAAGGTTCCCTATGGCAGAAGGCTACAAATTCCTTCACCACCTTCGCGTACTCTAAAGGTGTATATATTTGCATCAAAACGCGCTTGCATGCAGCCATGACATCGGTGTCGTCGGCTAGTTCTTTGTCTTCAAGAAGGTAGAGATTCAAAAGTGCTCTTGCATAATGTAAATCGGTCTTCACCATATCACGTCGTTCGTAGAACGCCTTCACCAACAGGATGGCTTTGTCCAAAGTCAAACAAAAAGGCTCTTTGTTTAAAGCGAGGACGTTCTTCTCTAGTTTCTTCATAATATGTAACACCTTGCCCATGCATGGTGTCTTTGCATCCAAATCACAAAGAGCATTAACAATTGGAGGTATCACAACTTCAAAATTTTGACAACGATGCCAAAAATGCCCACTTAGAATGGTCTTCTTTACCCGTTCGGATTCTAAACGAGTTTTGGATTTTCGCAAGTGTTTTCTTGCATATTCCTCCCATTGCGGGTCCGTCACAGTTTGTTGCAATTGTGCTTTCACCTTGAGCATACGTGCAACCATGTTGTAATTAGAAGCAAATCTTGTTTCCACCGCCAGCAACAAGTTGTACTGCGTCGAATATTTTTGAAGTATCGCAAGCGGCATGTGCTTCTTCTTGAAGAATTTGACTATCTTTTGGGAATCTTTCACGACGTCATCAATCTATTGTTCGTTTGCCCAATCTTTTAGCAACAAATTCAAGGCATGCACCACGCAACCTTGAAAAAAAATGTTGGGATAGGTAGTAGATACCAAACACCATGCTACCGGATTTACAGCCGCATTATCTGTACTCACCTGCACTACGTTTGCAGGGCCCACTTGTTCTATAAAACTCTCTAATATAGAGGCCAAATATGGAGCATCTTTCGTTTTTCCAGTTGTATCCACCGATCCTAGGAATTACTCACCCATAGATGACACAAGCATGGCATTTATCAATGGCCAATTTGAAACCGAGGTCCACCCATCAATAGATAATGACTGTGGCTCCAATTTTCCTAATACTAATTTTTGTCTGCTTACGGAGATTGACCTCCAAGTCTACCTTTGCTTGATCAAGCAATTTATGACGTAGGTCATGGTATGATGGTAGGCTATAAGGTTGGTGAAACTCCACCATTTTCTTCACTGCTTTTTTGAAGGCTAGATTTCGAGCTACAACAAATGGTATAATTGCCAAATAAAAGAAATTGGCCCATACTGCATTCAAAGTGTGTTTATTTGCTTCTTGGTAGAATTCATAGTATCTATTGCATTTGACATAGTATGAACTACCATAGGCATAGGTGTGTCGTTGCCATCCACATTGTGTGGAGTACCTCTTTATGGAATCACTCCATTGCAACGAACAAATAGACCTCGAACTTCAAATGTCATTTGGGTACAAAGGTTGATTCCTCTGTCAATACTCCCCGATGTGCCTGCATATCCCCAATGGCTAAACATACGGACCACCTTCTTGGCAAATATCAAGTTGCAAGCCTTGCATTGTACTTTTCCATTTGATAGGGTTTTGTACCAAGAAGACCAATCCTTGTTTATGGTGGGCTGGTGGCTGTTTTAGGCTCTTTATATTAGAATCAAAAATTCAAAACGTAATGATCATAGTTGGATAAAATCGTTCAAATGTTTATGCACAAAGCCTTGGAAAACAAGGCCCCCCTTTCCACTAAACTATGTATTACTAAGCAAGGGACACAAAAAATTACAGCTTCTAGCCCTTGGAAATCTTAACGTTTAGTTTCTTAGGAGTGCTTGTAAATGTCAATTTCAGGACTCTTATAGTCTTCATCTGTTGATGATTGTTGCATATGGGAAAAAAAAAAAATCCTCCCATAACAGTCGAGCGGCCAGCGGAGGGGCAGCTAGGCCGTCGGAACAGAGAACAGGCGGACGGCGGACGGGAAGCTGGGCCGTCGGAACAGCGGATGGGCGGACAGCGAACAGGTGGACCGCAGATGGGATGTTGGGCCGTCGGAACACTAAACGACGAAAAAGTAGACAGGCAGCGGACCAGCAAACAGGCAGACGGGCGGACGGAAAACCGAACAGGCAGACAGGCGGTTTTTACAATTTCAGTAATATGTTTGAAGTGTGTAGACAGGCGGACAAAGTGGATTACGCAAATAGAATTGTATGTGCAAATGAAAAGGGGTGATTTGTAGGCACGGGATTATAGAAAATAACATATCAATAACAATAAATGATATTGTACAAATGTATAATAGGTATGATCTTTTGCAATAGGTACGCAAAAGAAACATATTTGACAAATAAATAAGGCAAAATTTACCATGATGAAAAAATAAATCCAAACATATTTGTATTGCATAAATATTTATACATTAATTAAAAGCAACACATGACATACCATAAGTGTTGTGCATTACTAATATTGAATTCTCATGAGATTCAAATAAGTACAAAACAATTTTCATTGGAAAACCCCCTAATACGAACACTATTTTACATCATCGCTACCATTTGCGGAAATATGAGAGGCACCCTCTTGTTTCTTAAGTCTTCGACTTGCTCTACGAGTTTGAGGACCACTCGAGCCGGAGCTTATGCCCCCTTCTGATCGGACTTCCATGTCCACGGCGATGAATTGTCGTTTGGTTTCTGGAAAGTAGTCATCTTTGTCTTCAATCTTCTGTTTATTTTTCTTCATGGGAGACAAATCTACTTCCTCTGCCTTTAACGCTCTCAAAGCCAAATAAATCTTTTCTATCATAGCATTTACCGCTTTGTCATCATCTCGAGGGATCAACCAAATCGCTTGACCTGTACCATGTAGAAAAGTCCTCCACGTCGTTATAATGTCGGTGATCCTCTTATCAAATGCACTTGCCACCTCCACGAGTGCATGTTCTGTGCTTGATTGCCCATTTACATTAAAACAGCACGAACTTGCGCAGCTTCTTTCAATTTTTTGATAAAAAGAGGGCCCTCCCTATTAAACTGTGATTGTATGCCCCGTACTGCTCATTGAACTCTTGGGATGGTTGCACTTCTATCCAGACGCCATCTTCTCCTTTCCGCACTTTTTTTTTAAGAAATCGGAAGAACTTTTGATGTGAGATGCTTCGGTGCCCTCCTATGCTACGACAAAACAATTCTCGAGCCTCCAAGTCTTCAATACCCTTGGCCTGCAACTCCACCTCTCTATTGCGCGTCATCTAGTCAAAGTCATCCAATTCGTCATTGTAGTTCTCACAAACATCATGCATGAGTTTTCGCAAATTCCAAATTATAGGTCGCCCCCAATGAATGTAATTTTGGAATAGAAATGGCTTTTGGTCAAGTAGAAGGGTCCATCAATTGTATTCGTGGCTAGGGGATATGCTCTCCTCGTGCCCAACCATTTCGTAAAACCTAAGGCTCAAAAGAGAACGACACTCGGGACAAATCAAACGAATGAGGGATGATTTCACCATACACGTGATATGGAAAGTGTGGCGACATTGGCCCATGATTAAGACGCCCTCGGGACCAAAATGAAGTAGACAAATGCTGCATTTACCCTCGAATAGTTCCTTATTTGAACTTTCACCTTGCACTACTATCTTGTCCGCCTCTTTGATGTGCGCTGAATGCGTGTTGTAAGGGGCCCAACCTTCTTCTAGTTCCAAAGTCTAATTGATGGACTGCGACGCGATCTTCTGCGCGTCATTCAATCGCTCAGACATTGCCGACATGTCCCCCCAATATGTGACGTCAATTGAACCCCTATGATGTACCTCAAACATCCTTCTAATAGATAGGAGGTCGGAGGAAATGGCATCGCATTGCTCCTTTGACTTCAAGACTAATTTGAGAAGCCCCTACATTGCTCAGGTTACTACAAACGGTTTGTCTTGTAGTTTTTGAACCCACGTCAACCAACGAGTGTCAGAACTGCTCTTTAGCAAGCATTTATCTAACTCCACTACTCGCATCATTTTCTGATACTCTGCCTCCAAATAGACGTTTTGTTGAGTTACCAACTCTAATTCACGCTTCACCTCTTTGAACTCAAGGCCTTCCGTTTGCATGGACGCATCTTTGAATGTGGGAGGAGGATTATCCATGGCGGTTTCAGATATTACATCCTTTTGGTTGTTTTCCTCAACCGCTTCTATACGCACGGCTCCGCCGATCTTTGGAGGAATACATCCCCCATCCTTGAAATTCTTTTGCTTGAGCACTATAACTTTGTACTACAATTTCTCGATAAATTTCCTTTAAGCAACTAGAGTGTCATATCAACGGTTCTGTGCATTCTCAACTCTCGTTAATGCACCCTTCAATTGCTCATTCTTCACCTTCAATTGCTTGTGCTCTACCTTCAAGGCCTTGTATTTTTCATTCTCATGAGTCAAGATGTGCAGCCTGCGATAATTTTTGACCTACTCCTCCAATAATGGTTTCAAAGACGTGGTGAAATCGAAAAAAGACATGGCACCAAACACCAACTCAGGCCCGAATTTGGTGAATTCCTCAGCAACTTCCATAAGTTTGGAGGCAATGCTAGCTGCAAATTTAGTTGTAACCGACAATTTCTTTGCGGTATACACAAAATTAGGTCATTTATCACTATATTCGACGAAGGGATTATTCGGGCCGGCCTCGTTTGCGGTTTCACTCAAGTCCGCCTCATTTGCGGGGTTATTAGGGCAGGCCTTGTTTGTCTTGATTACTCGGTCTGGTTGAAGAGAGATGTCTTGTTGATGTGCCCTAAACAAATAAGAAGCTTCCAACAAGCTTTCCAATTCACTTGTCATTGGCAAATGACAAAGATCCTCCAATTGTGCCATATTTTGAGTTGACAAATGCGGATAGCTCTTATCCAATGGGTTGTCATCAATGGACACATTTTGTGCCATGCCATCGAGTTGCTTTCCATTTTTTGGCGACATCTGTCCTTCAACTCTTGGGTTTGATACGGGGCCCAATACGGGACTCAATATGGGTCTCGATACGGGTCTCGGTGTGGTTGGCAAGTCTTGATTGCAAGGTACTTGTGTCATAAAATCTATACCATTGCTCTCTATGAGATGATCAATTGATGCAATGGCCCTTGCCATTTGTTTGGGAGGAACCTCTTCCCGACGTTTTTGTAGTGCAGACGGGGCCACCGGTTCTTCAAAAATGGGCCGCATGCTTGGAGCACCACTTTGTTCACCCACGGATGTAAAATTGCGTGTGCATATCCAATCTGCTCGAGGAGTTAAAAACACCTCTCCGTCAACACCTTCCACCGTGGCATTTGACATTGTAGTTGGAATCTTCATAGAATCCAAATGTACTCCAATATTTCTCCCCTCCATGATCTCTTTTTTATATTGCATTATACCATCTTTTTGTCGCTTCTGTGATTTTGGTGCCTCACTTGGACTTACCTTTGGATCATACAAATCGGGAATATCTTTTTGCCCTTCTCTAAACAAAAGTGGAGCCACATTTGTCATTGGAAATGTGCTCCAATCCACCTTCCGAGCCAATATGAGCTCAGCATACACCATAGAGGCCACGCTGTAGTTTATGTATCCCTTACTCATTGATTTGTCCCCGAAGAGGGCCCGCCAAACCTCAAGTGATCGATAGACAAAATGTCCATCCTTGCAATTCGATGGCTTGCAACAGAAACCTCGTGTGTGAATAATGTGGGCCTCACAAGGCCACAACTTGTCAATGTGGTACATTTTCATATATTTTTTGCACATTTTGGAGGTCCAATAATTTTCTTCCTCCTTCCATTCGCTCTCCGCCTTGATATTTGGATCATCTAAATTGTCAAAGTGAAGCTCGTGGGAAGCCTCCTTTGATTTTGTCTTCCCGCGATTGCCACCTCTTGAAGTCATCGCTACAGTACCCTCGCTCGTACCTTCCGCCGTCATGACTGGCGACAAGTGATATCAAAATAATTGACCTCACTCTCCACCCATGTTGGAGCACTAGCACAATGAAGCAATAGTTGCCACTTCCGACATAGGTTTAACCTCTAAAAGAGAGAAGAAGTGAGGAAGAATGGAAGGGCCGTCTGCCTTTATACTTGTCCCCAACCAAACCTAATGTAGGTCCGGCAGCGGATGCCCTCCCAAACCTTCCGAAGCGGACTCGGTCGTCCGATTGATCGGACAAACCTATTATTCGATCAATTGGACGGTCAGACCGTCCGATTCGAATTCCCCGTCAGCCGTCCGCACCGTCCGCCTGAACGCATCGTTCGTCTGTCCGATGGTCGCCGTCCGTCGGACGATGACCATTACATCCGCGATAGCATCTGCGGACGTTGCGTTCGGACGTTCGGACGTCCGATTTTGGGACATGATTTGCCCCCAAATGTTCTAATTCATCAACCCTGGCGACGACAAAGGAAACAACAAAGGGGAGAGGGATACCGTACCAAGGCAGCTTCTCTATGAACTCCTCCACCTTCATGTTGTCATATGTCATGTTGATTTCGACGTGCTGCCAAGTCTTGAGGAACAGGTCCTTGATCGATAGGAGAGTGAAAGTCACCGATTGTGCGTGCCGAAACACAAACAAAGGGTCTGGAGCATTGTACGAGTGCAGCTGCCCTCGCTTCAACGGCTCGCCGTCGCTGTCGTGGCCAGTTGTGGTGGGGTGCTTTTCGGTCAGACTCGCAAGGCCTTCAAATTCGGGATCAAGGTTCCTCTACGATGCATTGAGGAGGTGCAAGACCCCTAGTCGTTCATAGCTGGACTTGGCAACAACCCCGACGAGTTCAGCAAGGGTTTGCAACAGGGACAATCCGGCGATGTCCAAATCCTGGGTTTGGATGTCATCAACCAAGATCTCCCGCTGCATCTGAGAGCCTGCTATCTGGTTTGTCAAAACTCCTACGTCCGGCACTCCTGCGTCGATAGTGCAGTTGTCTCTGTCCGAAAAAACCTCGCTGACACGCACCGGGGGCACCATCTCGTGGCATGCTTCCTCCCAGGCACCAGGGAGTGCCACCTCGCTAGCCCAGGCCGCCCTGTCGTCTTCCTCAAATGCACCCTCACTATAACAAAACATGGTAAAAAAAACCCGTAGTGGATTTTCCACTACGGTTTTTTTTACCATGGTTTTTTGACAATGGAATCACTATAACAAAACATGGTAAAAAAAAAACCGCACTCAAAATCAAGTGTGGTTCTTTTCGCCACGTTTTTATGCAGACCCACTACGCGCGCAGTTTGCTTCTTTTGCAATTTCGCATTGCAATTTTTAGAATTTGAAAATGTGTAATATACCATTGGAAAGGTCTTAAAAATACCTTTTTAATGGTATATTACACGATTTCAAATTTCAAAAATTGCAGTGGAAAATTGCAGAAGAAATTGACTGCCCACTACGCGCGCCTGCACAAAAACGTGGCAAAAAGAACCACACTCAATTTTGAGTGCGGTTTTTTTTTACCATGTTTTGTTATAGTGAATCCATTACCAAAAAATTTTGAAATCATCAGTAGTCGCTTGTTTTTTTGATTGTAAATTGCATACATCCAATGTTTGGGAAATTGAATAAGGATTCCATTACGCGCGTGCATTGCACGCATGCGCTTGTCTAATTAAATGGTCGTCTAATACATGAAGCAATCATCGCAATCAACATGCAATTCTGTGATTACATTTTAGTCATTGAATTTGTTTTAGGGTCTACTTTGTCAATTACTTTGAGTTCATATATAATCATATATCTCATCATATACGTATTTATTGATGTATTAATTAGTTCATAATTTTTATTCTACGACTTTCAAACTTCTGCATTTTTTTATATATATGTAGAAGAAATACTTTCATGCAAATTTACATTGCATTGCGACTGAATTGAATTGTTGCCTTATCTTTAATTTAGATTGAAGTTGCTACTTCATTGGACTTCATTGCATACTTACAAACCAAGAGTTACTATGCATGCATGCGAACTCTTGAATGTATTCATTCTCACAAATTTTATGTGTAGAATTAAATAAGTAAATTTACATGATCGATCATTATGTACATACGTCCGATTGTTGTTCATTACATGGTGAATGCTCTAGCTTTCATTCCCAATATTTACAAAGCTCGCTTCATATAAGGCAAAGCACTGTGCTAGAAATTACAACTTCAATTCTAACTTTAAACAGAGCACAATATTGTGTTATGGAACAAGCGCGGGTACACACGCAATACATGAAACGAGCGTATGTGTATGCACACCCGCAATGGAACAAGTGCGTGTGTGTATGCACATGCATTGCAATGAGTACACAATGGTATAAGCGTGCAATGCAAACCAAAAAATGGAACGAGTGCGCAATGGAACGAGCGCGCAATGAAAATACAGAAATGAAATGCATGCGCAATGAAATGAGTGCTATTAATGAGTGCGCAACAAAAGGAGCGCAACGGCATTAACGAGCTCACAATAGAAAGAGCACAATGGAAGGAGTGCATGCGCGCATACGGTGGAATAACTGCATGTACGTGCCTACAAGGATATAAGTGCGTGCGCATGCGCATTTACGCAGAGGAATGAATGCGGGCACGTGCGCGCAATGGAGTGATTGCATGTGCACGCACCCACAAAACGACACGATTCAGTGCGCACATGCAATTGCTCTCAAACAAGTGCACGTTACTGCACACACACAATGAACTTCTTATTAACATCTCGTTCACACACATTACCTCACCAAATTCCCTTCAAAAACAATCCTCTATTCCTACAATACACACCACTGCAAACATGTTCCAGTACATTCCAGTGGGCATGGTAACTCCATTCACCTTCATGGAGAAACCATCTCTTAGCCAACCCATACAAATCGAAATTGTTTCACTCATTACAATGAACACATACACGGCATGTTAATTTTGAACATCTACGTCCCTAGCATGTAAATATCTACAGTACTCAAAATAAACTAGGCAGACAAAACTAACCAAGCAGACGGAATTGATATCAACCTCATCTTCAGGAGTCCAACGGATTTAGTGAATAAAGAAGAATCCTTGTACGTAATTCAGTCAAGATGCAAAACTACCTTGCACGTAATGTACAAAGTCTATGAGAACGACAACGACGATCAATAAACGGATCAGTACCTCAGATAATCATGTTCTCTGGCGCCTGAAATACAAAAATTATGGTAATATAAAATGATATAAGCGTCAAACCATCCGGGAATTCATAAGATACTAAACATCAAGAACATACACTACTTGCTACAACTGGGGGAAGTGTCAAAACATTTTATTCACATCTCTCAAGGACTCGCACCAAAACACCAGCATTCTCTCTACCTTGCTTTCTCTGACAGCCACTCCATCCTCCACCATCTTTGACCGTTGTAACAGATTGGTGCCTGACTCCAGAGATTGCAAAATGTGAGAAAAAAGTCTACTTCAATTTCCAGCTTCAAGTACAAAAGCCGTTTGCCAAAAAAATCAAGCCAAAGGAGATTCCTAATATCCATAAAATAACTTACCAAAGCTCGAGATTTTGCAAGGTTACAACAACGGCTTTGTCTTCCAGGTCCAATAAAGTCTGTAGAAATGACAATGACATTTGGTACATACAACTTTAGCTACTAACAACTTCAGCAGGAAGTTACTTCAATTAAGCCTCAAATGCAATATCTGGTAGACAAGCTACACAAGCATTTCAAATCAAAGAAGAAGAAGACAATTAGAAGACGTGCAAACTGCAATCCTTTTCATACTATTCCGTTCTCACTCACGGAACCTAACGAAGACAAAAAAATAAAAAAAAACTCAGTAGCCATCTACATAAACTGCTCCAATTCTGTACAATAGCAAGAAATACATCATTGCATCAACCTGCATAACCTCTTCTGTAGCGACAGTGTTGCGGAACTGCACCAATGGCTCCGTCTAATTCCAAATCTGCACACGTCCCGACATCATGCACTATACAGCAGTCACTGCTCATCACTGATTGTACCCATTCCGCATCTACATTATTTTGAAGTTTTGGAAATTTGCATCAGAAAACAAGTTGCTTTTTCATATCAAGACGAAGATCAACAAGAAATTATAAACATCACTGTCTTCAAATGCTAGTCTCTGAAACTGAAGATGAACGTGACGAAGACTGTCCTTCTCTTTTAAACCAACACACAAAAACTTTATGCACTCACCATAGTTGATGCATTGAGTTGTTCAAAGCCAGGCATCCAATGCTGCAAAAAATGCAGCCCGTAATTCTTCATCAACTGCCATGTACATGACAAAGATCTTGTACTCCAAGTATTATGCACAAAACGTTATATTCATTAAAATGAGAGGATTCCACTGAATTGGGAGGAGTTGAGACGAAGTAATTGGAATACATTGCATCGAAATATAGTAGACATCAGTGTGAAATATATAATTAGTATCATTAACAAGTACAATATCAGCCTACATATTATAAAGACGGGAACACAAAAATCAAACAATTGTGTCTTTCCAAGTACACTTGATTGTTTTATACAATCATGTGATATTTATCGGCGTAAACGTCTTGTAAAGTTTTTTCACAGTGTACGTAATTACTGCGAGTGTGATTCACTGCAGAATTGCAATGTAAGTAATATGTGCAGAGAGCTTGTATACTTCTAGACTACGACTCTACAATATGAACATGTCCTATATGTGCGACTTACTCTTGAGCATTTCCATGGCCTTCCTAATCTCTGGCCCACGACTATATCCATTACTAGCTTGCTTGTACTCCCGTTGTGCCTATCACCTCTGTAGTTCTAAGAACTTTTGATCCCACCGGTCAAAAAATGGAGAAACACAACTCTTGCTTGCCACTCCGCTGTGCGTTTTGGTCTTTCTTACTCCCAGGGAAAGAGGTCGTGGCCGAGGAAATGAGGGCAAGTCAAAATTGACAACAACCTTCTCTTTGCCCAATTCACGTGGCACTTCTAACATTGGTGACAATGCTAACAATGGTGACATGGCATTCCCGTACAATTTCCTCTATGGTGCTCTGTCGAAGGCCGACGGTGACATCTGCAAAGTGAAAACACCTCTAGACTTTAATGGAGAAGGGGAGCAGGATTTAGGCAGACGAGGAGTCCCATTCGGAGGACTGTCTACCACACCATCCTCAAGAGGTCTAGCAAAATAATCCATCGTGGAATTTGCTGTTGCCGCCGAGCAAAGGAAGTTCCCCGTGCTCAGAATTGCGTTTTATCCATAGTCTAGGATGGAATCGGCCGACGCCGTACAAGTGAGGCTAGCATCTAGGAACGGAGACGAGGAAAAATGCAAATTCTGAGAATAGCACACAGTAAGAAACATTATCATTCGAGATCAACAGATTAAATCCCATCATCGAATGCAACCTCAAATATCCTAGGCGAATGAAGCAGACCACTTAACAAGTAAGATAACCAAGACTTAAAACCAAAATAGGAAGTCATATTCAAAAATCATATGAGAATTTTATTTCACGAGAAAAATGTGCATACAAAGCATTACGAGTACGTGAGTTATTACGTGAGATATTGACTCAACTATCAGGTCGATGCGAGCTAAAGCGCACAGGAATGTACATCTCTTTAATTATGTGCCTAATAGATCAAGCCGAGCTGAACTACACTATCGAGACATACAGAGCACTATCCTATTGTAAACTCTCTGGAACTCGCACTACATTCAAACTGTTGTTGTATGTGCGACGACTTCGTTTGTCGCAGAGCATCCTCCTCCAATCTTTTCTTTGTTAGTCTCCCGGAATGACTTCAGCCCTATGTCCCGAGCGTTTGTTTGACACTTGAACCATGGCAACAAGACGTCGAGCAGAAACGTGTCTTTTGCACCGTTTCCCTTGTAATTCCAAGAGTCCGGGAGAATGACATTCTCGGTCTTGTTCATCACATGCTTCACTGGGCTGTCATCAACTGCAATTGTATTTTCATGGTTGAAATTTCCTTGGAATCCCTTGAACAAGGTACTCATGTTTTCGAGGAAGAGATCTTTACTTGTGCCCGGTTCAATAAAAATCCCGATGCATCCGAAATCATCTCTGTACTTTAGTTTCGTGCACGAGTCCTGTCCGAGAACGAACATGGGGTACTCTTGACCCTCAAATAGGTACAAGCAAACCTCTTCAGTGGTGGACTTCTTCATGGAGCTCCAAATAGAAACGAATGCTATGCGTCCTAACTCACAGAGGAACTCAGCGCAATTTGAGCGGACCCAAACTGCCTTCGGTCCCACTAACGTCGAAATGGTTGCCGAGTGTGGCTGCGTCGCGTCACGGGCGTGAAAGTACAAGCCCTTGGACTTCGCATCTTCACAGATACACAAAATTCCATTCAGGTCCAGGACAACGTTGAGCCACTTCTCCGACACCCTGGACGTCAATGGAAGGTCTACCTCCTTCGACTTTCCTCGGGGACATCGAGGATCCTCTCCCTGCTATCAAACGTACAAATGTGGAGCGAGTTACTATGCTGCACTGACACATTTTGACACAATCTAGACATCAAGGAAGAATTGAAGAGGACAACCTACTGTCCAAATAAAAGAACAAAACGAAGTCACCAAGCCCCGGAAATTTAACCAACAAAAACGCAGAATTACTTGCTCCTTTGGAGAAGTCTTCTGCCAAAAAATGTTTGTCTATCAACCTGAAGATCTACATCCATATACAAACTATGTTACAAATCAGCTCGAGTCGAGCTAACACTACACAATTGACATCAAGCAATATTTGCAAATTAACCTACAGGTGGATCTGGATTGACCAGTGGAGCACTTTCTTTATCTACGTTGGCAGCGCTTTGTTCTTGGACCGCGACAACATCAGAAGTAGGAATACTTGCAGGCTCCCTATCAGCAACCTCACCTTGCACTTTCAGGGGACCCAAATCCTCTGAAGGTGGTGCCGATGTCTCCGGGCATGCAAATTGAGGAGGTGGAGCAGGAACCACGAATTCTCCAGTCGAAGGTGCAAGCGCAGGAGGAGGAGGTGCATCCATGATTTGTACTCCGAGCTCCACCAATAAATTTTATGATCCACTGTTATTGGATCGGGAAACTTAGTAGTGTGAGCAGAAAGTAGAGAGCAGAGAGCGGAGAGCGGAGTTTGGAGAGCGGAGAATTCAAATTTTGATAATCAATTTCGGCATAAAGAGTGCCTATTACCGTGGAATTTGGAGTTATTTTAAGCCAAATTTGTTTAAAATGTACCCCAATTCTATGAAGTTTCAAAAAATATTTGCCGAGATTTTGGGAAAGGTGCCCCAATGCCGTGGATTTTCAAAAATTATTTGCCGAGATTTTGTTTGAAATGTACCCTAATTCCGTGGAATTCTTACATCTAATTAAATCTAGCTATAAGTAAAATCTAAAGGCGTTGAATACTGAATTTCTAATGAAGGACTTTGTAGAATTGTTTTTCTATAGTGTAAGGATGCAATTAGGGCTGACGTCATCAAAACAAGTTTACAATCAAAATTCCAAGATAAAGTACAAGAAGACTTGCAAGGATACACATAAATAAAACCAAATCCCAACTCATATAAAATCCAAATCAAAACAAAGCATAGGAGCTCAGGTCACTAAATCCAGAAGGCCTCATCAACGGCTAGAACTACCACTATCATCCCCTTGCTTAGCCTCTAGATCTATGTATTCCAAGACACGCTTATTGAAACTGCGTGCACGAGTAGGGGGTGGTGATGGTGCCCCTGCAAACTGATGCGCAATCCCACTAGTATATGGAGGGAGCTCAAATGCTTTAGGAGGACTTGCAAACATGTCCGCAGTGAGGACACGAATTGGACTCTCCCTTCAAACTTTGAATAGTCAAGAAAAGTAAATAAACAAGTAGAAAGAAGAAACAAGGAACAAAGAAGAAGAATTTACAAACAAACAAACAAAGAAGAACTCAAACAACAAACTTACGCACAGAGCAAATCGAAGTTGCACTTCGCCATCTTCTGAGGAGGCAGAGCAAAAACAGACCCTCGCGGTTGGGCAACCTGATGGGAAGTAGTCTCTGGGTCAGGGTCTTGCATGGGCAGGAGGAGGGCGTCGAAAATGTCGAAATCCGCCATGAGAGCCACAATATGGCACTGAAGTGCGCGGCACGCTTTTATAGAAGCACCTAAAACATTTAGAACCACATTGTGAGAAGTTGTAACACAAATAATTTAAAGTAGTGGAAAGAGGAAGACTAAAAATCAAAGAAATTGAAAACAAACCTAGACCGCATTGCCAATCCATCACGATGTCGTCCTTGTCGGTGAGGGCGGAAAAAAGGATGGAATAAAACTCGTGACATTTCTCTCGAGCACCTCTCCAAGGCACACCGTCCTCCCTCATAGCCTGATTTTTTTCATCCGTAAAACTGTTGAGCCAACCATCCCTCTGGAGGTTGTAACCCATCTTATCAAAAGCTGTGCTCCGAACCTTAAGAATAGAGTTTACCCGAACTAACACTTTGATGAAGAACTTGCGAGTCTGAAAAAATGAACATGAATGTGTTAATATCAATGAATCGACAAAATGCAACAAAATTTGACTTAAAGTAGAGGGAGAAAAACGTACCACTCCCATAGGAACCATGGGTGACTGAAGGTTGAGGTCGTTCATGCCAAACCAATCTTCAGCCACGTAGAAGTTCATAGTGTGTGCCCAATTGTGGATATCCCTCGATACATCGGGATCAGCGGCATGAGTGAAGACGAGGATGCCGTCGTCATAGAGGTTGGCATCTGCAAAGGCAAACAGAACCTCAAAGTATGAAGTAGACCGCCTGTTCCAAGTTGGAATATCATCAGAGCAGGTAGAGATCCGTGGCACACGCAGGTTTTCGGGCACATCTGCAAAGAGCAGATCGATGCCCGTGTGAACCTTCTCCTTGGCATTTGTCGCACGCGTAGTTAGCGCGTAAGTATCTTTAACACAAAAATGTGGTAAGATGACACGAGTTATCGTCCCAGGGAATTCTAGTATGTTGCTGCAAGTTTTGGGTATCCGGATCACTTCCAAAAACACCCCAAGCAATCCGTACACTCTATTGCTATCTTCCGGAATTTATTATTTTCCGGATTCCAATCCGGTTCCGCCTTATTCCGGATTCCGGTTCCAACTCTCTCAAGTAACTGGTTTTAGATACCCATGTTTCACCCTCAGGGGGTCCACTATTGATCTTTCCGAGGGGCAGGGACTCGCCACTCTTGGTTCACACTCTCTATCCGTAACAAACAAAACAAACACCCAAGAATTATACGGTAATAGCAAAGGGAGAATCCGTACCCTCACAATCTTCCAGATGACGTATCCGGAAAGTAGGTCACACAAGGCCCGGTTAGATCCACCTTACTACAACAACAGATCCAGACTTTCCGGATTGTAGTACTGACTTCGTAACTCTCGAGTGCTCCAGAGGTTGGCAGACCTTCCAATGGTTGGGATAATTCCTCAGGCGGTTGCTTATCTCCGCACGGAATCCTCCCTGGACTTCCGGACTCGCACCCTCACCCGTAACAGGCTTCCACCGGATCACCGTTCCAGCAATTTAAAGGCACCATGCACAGCTCCTCATTCACACATCTAAAGCTCTTCCGTCACAGCATATGTATCCGTCAACCCAAGAATCCGGACTCCCTCTCACACACTCTCACTCACAAACCAGTGTACGACTCAATCATCAATGCGATACGCAAAGAGATGATCAAATTGATCTCCGGTAAGCTTCGATTAAATGACAAGAAAGGGAATGACAGGCCAACAAGCCGGCCTGCCCTTAAAAGCAAACAAAAAGCGGCCAAAAGGCCCACACAAAACCCGGCTAACGGCCAACTAAAAATCCGGCTAACGGTCCTAATAACCGTTCCGGCAAAACCGGAAAGCCGTTTGACAGCCTAAAAGTCCGGAACTAGGGGCCCACAGTCCGGATTACCCGTTTCCGGAAATAACTAATAAGTCAAAATCCTAACTAAAAAGACACCCATCCGCACTAGTCATTTGCGGGGCTTCTTTGTCGATGGTCCGGCCCTAAGATTCGCTGGAGTGGACTTCCGGGCAGTTACCTTTGCTGGAGTCCTCTTCGTTGCCGACCGAGTCCGGATCTGAGGGGGATCAGAATCCGTCCCATTCGATTGGGAGTGAGACTCCGCAGATTCCTCTTCCGTCTCATCAATCTCCAGCGGCTCCTCGATCCTCGTGTGTCGCCGCCGTGTCGTCTTTGTCTCCGTCAAATTAATGACGGTGTTGCCCGGATTCGCTGGTGGTGGAGTGTTCTGCATATGCATAAACCTGTCCGGATCGGTCCGGGCAGGATTCCGGACACTTGCTGCTGCTATGGCCTCAGCTTCCGTCTCCGTCAGTTGGAGAGGCGGAAACAGGTTTACTGCCGCTTGTCTTCCGGCTGTCCCCTCCTGGACGGTGGTCTACGTGCTTGCTTCCTTCGGTGTTTTAACCTCCGGATAATTGACCACGTGAGTCGGGATTTCCGGATTCCTCTTTCCCGTTGAAGTTCCGGCTCCATGAGTTTCTTGGAACTCTCCTCCCGGAAGATCAGCGAACATTGCTTGGTCAAGCAGGTTCGGGTCGAGGCTTCCAATCAGCTATCACATCTCCTTCAGCACTCCCTCCATCCGGGCCTCGAAATCCGTCAGGATGAGTACGACCTTCGTTCCGGTAATGTGGCCTTGGGCCACCATCTGTGAGTTCCAGAGTTGGGCCCTCGAGATGGTGCTGGCCGGAAGGTCGATCAGTTCTCCCAGCTTCCGTACTAGAGCCATCGCTTCCGTGGACTTCCGGTTCGCGATGTGCATCTCCCATTCCGACCACTGGTGCTGGCTCCGGAACTGATCCCGTTCCTCCTGAAGACTCCGGATCTGGTCGTACAGAACCTTGACGTCTTCCGGATTTGGTCTTCGTGCGATGGCGGCCAAGATCTCTCTCTCGTCCTTCACTCCTAACGAATGGCAAACGTCTTGGAGTACTGCTGCCATCCGGTCGTTCACCGTCCTCGTCGTTTGCAGCCAATGTATGGCGTTCTCGACTGGATCCAACTCCTCGTGTGGGCTTTCTGGCTGGACGGAACCTTCCGCCACTTGTTTCCCTCGCGCTGTCCCGTCGGTGGACTTCCGCCTACTGGTTCCGGCCTTCTCTGGAGTGGTCTGTGTTTCCTCCGGAACGTCCTCCTCTTTGGATTCCGGCTCCTCCGGCTGCGGTTCCGGTCTCAGCCCGTACTTGAGGAGATTTTCCCCTTTCTTGTACATAAGCTGCTCCAGCTCGCTCAGGGTTTCCATCCGGTGGTACAAGTGGAACAAGTACGGGCTAATGTAACTGGTCTTCCGTCCTGAAATCCCATTCGCTAACTTATCCACAATCGTGTGAATAAGTCCGCCCCAATTTACGGGTCTTGGGGGCGGGTTAACCCTGTTTCCTAAAGCCCCAAAAATGGTGTTGGCCACCGTGGTGGTCACCCGGCTAGGCTTTTCCGGATACAGGATGGGGATCAGGAACTCTAAGAGTTGCTGATCCCGGGCATATACGCAATCCGTCGCTGCAAACCCCTCTTTTGGGTCGGCGGAGTTCCGGAATCTTTCCGCCGCGAACTTCTCCGTCCGGCCAGCCCATCCATGCCCCCGGTTCAGTGCAAAGTACGTTCCGGCCCAGAGCTCTTGTGTCCACGCTCTCGGGCGGCCCCTCACCGTCAACTCATACTGATTGGGAACTCCGTAAAGGAGTTCCTCAATCATTCCTTCACTCTTCAAGTCCCATGGGCGGTGTAAGAATCCGACACAGCCCATGGTTTCTAAATCCTCTTGCAACTCTCTATGGCGATCCGTATCGAACGGAATCGCCGGGCTGACAGTCCGTGCGGTCACCGCTAGTCTACGGGCTCGGGTTTCCGTCATCTTGTCGATCTTCCGGAGTTGCACCGACCTTACTTCCGCTTCCTACCTCGATCCTATCTCACCACTCTTTCTCTCACTAAACGTACTCGCGAAAATGCCGCAGAGAAAAGAGACCGAATGAGAATGGCGGCGGGGTTTATATAGCGGCGCGAAACCCTAAGTTCCCGAACCGGTGGAGTTCCCGTAAGTTCCCTAGCCGGAACCCCTACGATCCGGAACTTCCGACTATCCGGCTACTGGTTCCGGAACACTGTTTTAACCTAATTAGAGTTTTAACTTTCCTACGAAAGAGATCTTTTCTAATGTAGGTTTCTAGTGTCTAAACTTCTATACTTATGCAAAAATTTGAAAGTTCTTCTCCTATATATCTCTATTTTATGTATTAAGTTTAGTTTCCGGACGTTTCGTAACGTTACAGCATTGGATCGAGTACGACTCGCTCCAACCTACACAAAGAAATTGTTGTGAGAACTTAAAGAAGTAAGAGAAATTGAATCCTAGAAATAAGAATGAATGCAATAGAAAGCGAAATTGTATTCAAACCTTAGTTAGGAACTCTTGAATGCGGGTGTAGGCTGAATGGCGAGTCCCGGTCTTCATAAGGTGTTCAATGACCTCCACCATGTCCACATTCTCAATAAGGGTGAGCGTGGATGGCTTCTCCGAAGAAGTGGCTGAAGTATCTAGTGCAATCGCCTTCCGCTTTCGCGGCTCAAAGGGAATGGTGATATTGCTTTGAGAAGGAGCGGGTGGCGGGTCGACATGAGCAAAAGAGGGAGCAGGGGTTGGGTCCTCAAGAGCAAAGGGGGGAGCGACAGAGGGACTTCCAACAACTACAGTATGGGGAGCAGAGGAAGGAGGTGTTGAAGCCTTGGAACCAGAGCAAAGGGACATACGTGGTTGAGAAGGCTGGGTACCTAAGCCTGTGCCAACCAACTTGCCATTTTTGCCCTTGGGCACGTGTATTGGCTTGGCCACCTTCTCCTTCCCTTTATCCGTTGTCTCGGTCTGTAGAGGCTCCAAGTCAGAAGTATGACCAAGCACCGGAGCTATAGCAGTCAACGAGGAGTGAAGTGCCACCTCAGAGACGGGGATGAAACCCCTGGAACAATCAATGTACCAACAACAAGCCTTGAGGTGGGGATCTGGGTACTTTGCATACTGTATCTCCGTATACATGAATTGGGTAGACTCCGAATTCACCCAGTCCTCCAAGTAAGGTGGTAGAAACATTGTAGAAATAGCTTGCTTGGGAACAAGTTCTTGGAAGATGTACCTGAAACACAAGGCAAAGGTTAGTAAGTGAAAGATGGAAGGAGGACAAGAACGGCAAAAAGAATGTGCTTGATGGATTCAAACCTGTAAATTACGTGTTGTATAGTCTGGTGACCACCAAACTCATTTAGATTAGAGGCTTTGAAGAATCTCGGATCTGCATTGTCATCAAAGAACTGCTCGAAGGCCGTGTCCAACAGAAAGATCCTCCAACGGTCAACAAATTCCGCAGGCCGTAATACACCCGCGGAGACATTCCAATCAATGGATTGAGCAAAGCTCGATTCCATGGAAGCAAACTCCTCCACCACATCATGCTCCAACTGCATTATCACAAGTAGAAAGTAAGCATCCCAAAGAATGGTACAGAACAAATTTAAGAAGAGGAGAGTAGTTAGAAAATGGACCTAAGCGCAGAAAGACGCTTTGTTCAGCCAAACGTCAAGAATCCTCTCCTTAAGAGGCGCTATGGAGGGAAACTTGTTACCGCCACGGACAGTAGGGGAGGAATTCCACCACCAGAGCCAAGAGGTCTTGAAGCGAGGTTGGACATTTGCTGTGGCAATCTTATGGAGCTTCTCAATCGTCATGTCTGGGATAGGGTTGGTGGAGAAGTGCCGATCAATCTAGAGACAAGACCCATGGTTAAAAATATGAAAAAGAATGTTGAAGTAGAATGCGACAAACTTGAATATGAGAGGAGGGAGAAGATAACCTCGTCAAAGAATGCTCACTCGTGATGCGAGTTTGCTACGGCGACGTACTTCTCAAAGCTCTTGGTACGAATAGACTTTCTAGCCTTCTCTTCAGCTAAGGTCATGGCCTTCCAAATACCCACAGCAGTCCTTTGATTCACTGGTGTTGCATCCTTGTAGAATAGAGCGGCGGTATCAGCAGCAGTCGAGATTTCCCTCTGGTGAGTACAAAATAATGTTAGCCCATGCAAATTGCGAGAGTGACAACCAATAAGAAGAGCGACTAGATTAAGGATTACCTTGTAGAGGAAGGAAACGAAGACGTCCATCGTGAGAGGGTACCATGTGGGAACCTTCGACTTGGCGGTGGCACATGCCTGGTAATTGTCCTTGTAAATCAAGTCAACAAAAGCCTCCAAGGGCAAGGCACCAAAGGTGCGGATGCGAAGGAGTTTTGCCGACACGCTAGACTTCACGTGATCGTTCTCAGTTGACCTACACAAAAGATTAGCAAGTGTAAAGCAAAGAAGGTATGAAGGTAACAAAATCATGAAGAAACCAAAAGAAAAGGCAAAACTTACCAGTTAACATCGTTCATGTCATTCATGAGAACACCACTGTTCTTTCGTGCATCCAAGGCAATGCAATGCGGCCAAATATGCCAGGACTCCAGTGTAGGATGAAACTTATTGACATGTCGATACCAAGCTGTGAGACGATGGTTGCCCTCCCAGACGAAGAACATCTTGCCAACCATGTGAACAAGGTCATCATCCTGCGCCATGAGTGAGTCAAACCACTCACTAGCAGTCTTCCAGAGTGGGTTCCATCCAGAGACGATATCCTCAGTGACATCGAGAACCTCGTCCTTATTATTGTAGATCGACACATAAAGGATGCGGTTGCCGTCACGGTAGCCAGTGACAAATTCATTCTCCAATCGTTGGACATCGACCTTGTTAATTGGGCGTACAAGAGGCAAGGCACGCATTCGGCAGAGGGGAATGCAAAGGTGAGACTTATTTGTGGGTCGAACTCGGAGGCGGTTAATAACCGCTGTCGAGTCGTCCTTTTGCTGCACACGGAGTTCATTTTCTTCTATGTCCGGATCAGCTTGCTCCGATGGTTTGACATAGCGTGGTAGAGGAGTTGGAGACTACAAACAACACAAGATTTAGTATTGAGCATATCAAATACCAAAACAAATTATTACTTGAACATACAATGTTTATAACTGGAATTCTCCAAATCAATCACCAAATACTAAAAATCAGTTACCTCTTGCCTCCCAATAGCAATGTCGTTGCTCACTGCTACAAAATTTGGGACAGGTGGCTCCGAAGCGAAGACAAGCTGAGATGGAACAATCTCCAAGGACTGCAAAAGGTCCGTCTCCCCGGACTCCTATCAACAGAATGCATGAATTAGAACAAAGATACACAGTAGTAGGGAACCTGACGGAACCGCGGAGTTAATCAAGAGCGTCTCAAAAAGCCTGAAGATGGAATTGAAGAACAAGTATTTTACATTAAAATGGCAAAAGCAACTTCCAAAAAAGGCGAAACTACATAAAGAAGTTGGAATTTCCCTACATTCATTGTGGTCCACCTAGGATTAGTCTCAAATAGAACAAATAAGCACAAAACTGTTGAAAATGAACAAGAAAAAGCAAGATAGGTCAGCTCGAGGGAACCTCGCGGAAACGCGGGGTTTCTCAATGAGTATTCAAAGTTAAGAATTGAAAAACAAATGAAGAAAGGGCATGGCCTAAAGGAACTCCATGGTTCCGCCGGATTCCTTCAGTTGATACTGAAACCTAAACCCTAAACCAATGATATCCAAAGTGCAAGGAATCCTAAACTATATTTGCAATGCCTGTGGGAAGTAAACGAGGCTGATACTGTGCATGGCCAAATTGGGGGAACCTCGCGGATCCGCGAGGTTCCCCAGTTGATGCCTCAACCAACTACGCACATGATTGAACACATGGAACCGTGACTGCAAAGAATTTTAAAACTCCTCGCAATTCCAAAACTCTACATTGTGGCCCCTCAAAAGTTGCAATGCGGCGCCTGTGAGCACCAAACCTTGGCGCTTAAAAGCACCTCACGGTCGACATTGAGAGCGGCCGACAATGTGCACGGCTGACTTGGGAGAACCCCGCGATTCCGCGGGGTTCCTCAAGGTGGTGCGTCAACCTTGACATGAAACCGTAACAGTAAGTTTTGACTTTGCGCTTGTATCAAATCCTAAACTTGAAGGAAGGCGGCTCAAAAAACACCCGCATGCAAGTTGAACTTGAATCACAAAGCACAAATTCACAAAGCAAAGAAGCTCCAACTAACCTCTACAACCGCAAGGAAAGCATCGCCGCTTGATTCTACAGCAATGCCATTCTTCTCCGCGTCGCTCGCCATTGTTCTCCGTCGATCAGAAATGCCCTTCGCGGACACTTGTCTCCCTTCTTCTACGTCGTCATCGTTCTCTTCTTCTCCTTGCCGTCCGTCTACTTCATCCATTTCCTCATCCTCTATCTACATCCCCCCACCAAAATACAGCAATTTTTCCTTAAATCCTGAACCCAAAACTTACTGTATTTAGTAAATTTTTCCCCCCGGGGAGACGTCGAGACAGTAAAGGAAAAGCTTACAAAAACTAAAGGAAATCCGGGTTGACACATCATAAGTATATGCCACTTAGGATAGACACCGTGGCAAAGGGGTAAAAAATTTATTCATCCTAGATTCACCCTATTGTATTGTGATAGGGGTCCGTCACGACACAACATGTTGTGACCTCATGGCATCGTCTCGTTGTCACAAACTCATAATAGCCACCCCTTCTCTAGCCCCACATTTGCAAGCACAAGATCAAATGGACAAGAATTTCACTTTTTGAAATAAAATTGAAGAAGGAGGACCAACAGAGAGAACTCGGCGGAACCGCCGGGGTCCTCCACCTCACCCTTCCGATGCTCTTATAACCCTAATGAACTCTGTACGAGACTAGTGCAAAACTGCACAAAGCTTTAGACTGCAATCATAGAGCCACGAGCAGCACTGGTGGAGTAGCAAACTGTAGCCGTGAAACGCATGAGGAATAGAAGCCGGCAAGCAATAGAGGAAACTTGCGCATTCAGAGAAATTCAAAAAACCAAGACCATTCGATACTCACTGCAAGTGCATTCAAGAATCTCTCTCCGCTTGCGCCCATTGGCGTCCCACTTGCATTGTCGTCCCCCTCCATATTCTGTCTCTCACGCTCACATTGCCTCTCTCCAACTTTTTCCAAAGTTGCACCATGCCTCGAGTAGCTTCTGTGCTCAGTAAGAACAATGGCACGATCATGTGGCCCTCCAGTGTCTTCCTTGGCTTGCAACGTCCCTTGCCCTACTGAGGCCCTGGCCGCGGGCTTACTAGCTCCTTGCCTACTTTTAATGTATGGTATAAAATTTTTACTTGAATGAGCCACAATTTTGTTTCTTTCTAAACCTTCTCTCGGTGGCGGCTTTTGTTCACTAAAATCCAATTCACTGGTTCCTTCGTAAATATTCCCACTACCACCGCTACCCTCTTCTCCCTATTCACACATTTGACATGATTACAGAATATAAGTGCTATTGACTACAATTTGAATCAGAAAAATCAATAATGCCATTGGCTCATATAACAAATGAGTTTAACTTCCCGTATTGACAAAGTGCTCCCTTTCTTCTTCATTTGAATCAGTCTGATTCAAATTCGTATGCTGGTCACTCTTGGCCATTGCTCGTGAACTTGTGTATTCCACTTCTTCCTCAATTGGCAGAAGGTTAAGAACTCAAATCTTACACCCTGCCCTCCAAGAACCACCTACTTCCCCCTCATCTGGATCGCTTAAGTCTGAAGGTGTCCCTTGTCCTTCTATGCTCAGGAACTCCTTCTTCAACTCGTTTCGCCTTTTCTGCTTTGAGTTGGTAAAAGTCGTGCCGCCCCTTCTTTTCTTGCGCTTCTACGCTGGATCAACCGTAGAGACTGTACACTGGCTTGGTTCCTTTATGTGTGCGTCTTGCGAATCCTACAATGCCCCCAGACCACCACTGCACTCTCACGACATCAAATGCCTTTCACAGAAGATGATCCTTTACTAAACTTTTTTTGTCTACATAATGCTACTGCATGCGATTTAGGGTTTCACGGTGTCTAACAGCCGTACGTTACAATATCACCGTTAAGAAGATATTAATCCGATTATAAAGTAGGCTATAATAAAAGGGTGTCCTCCAAATAACAATTGGCGTCTGCAAGATTCTCTTCTAGATTGACAAGGCTCTTGATTACTCTGTTCCACTCTTAATATGTCAACTATTCCAATTGTAGGGCATGATTGCATGTCATTATTTATTTGTTGCCTCCGTTCTAATTCAAAAAACTAGTACGCATCAATTCTACTTGACTATTATGGTTGCCTGGCGGCTAGATGATGCCAACGGCTTTACTAATGATTGTGCTATCTAGAATACTTCTAATTTCTTCTAATTCTTTGTCAGAATTGTAATTATTATGGGGTCTATTAGTAGTCAGTGATCCATTATTCATAGATAATGCAGAATGCTTCAGCTCCGAGTTCCTCTTATGTACTACCTCTCTTTGCAAATCTTGAACTACCTCCTCTATGTCCAGATCATCAAATTTGCCTTTTGCCCATTTGCTTTCTTGTGCTCCTTGATTGTATAGCCCTTTGTATTCTACACTTTAGCTTTTCCTTCTCTTTGTTGATGGCTTCATCCTCCACTGTCCCTGCAATGGCTGAGCATGGCTGAGCTTCGTGCGCATGGCCTTGGGGTCTCCATTCTTGTTCCTGTAGCCAAAGATGGATTTGCATCTGTCTTTGCCCTTCACCTTAGCATCAGATTTTCTTTACAAGTAAGTACAATCTGGGTCGAACGCAAGATTTTTGATCCTACTACATCTTTGCTTTCTGTAACCATGCGTGAGAATCCTAGGCTTGACGAGAATGGATCAATGGTTTGGGAGCTGGGCGTTGGCAAATACAGGGTTTATGGACTCACCAATTCTCAAATGGAGGTATTGACTGAAAGCCTTACTCCACTCCGATCCTCTATTTCCATGTTCAACACCCCTCCAATAGTGAGAGTTAAAAGTGAGCCTGGTGTGCAACCAATCATTGATTTGTCTGATTCCTCTGATGAAGATGCACTCACTTGCCCTACTCCTCTTGTGAATCCTACTCGTTTATCAAAGACTTCCACATTTGTCACCCCATCTCTTTCTCGCCCTGAACTTTCAAATCCTCAAGTACCCTCTTCATCCAATCCACCCAATTGCATTGTTCAATGTCTACATAGACTAGGTTCTATGCCTGGTAGTAAAAAAATCCTCAAGAAGTTAGATTACAATAGATTGAAAACTGAAGAAGTCAATTTCCTCCCCCCACGGTTTGATGGTACCCGAATGTTTGTACTCCCCCCGGTTGGAGCCTCATCTTATCATACCAAAGCCAAATCTATGGAGGGCATGGACAAGCGGTACGATGGCCATGTTTGGACCAAAACTAAGACCACCAACATTAGCAACGACCTTGGCCTTGCGTTCCGCTCATCAACTTGCTTTGGCCACCTTCAGTGCCAAAATCAAAATTGCGATTACCTTCAACGTGCTCACCGAACCTCCACGGTGAATGATACCGACTTCTACGGCTTTACCAAGGATCTCTTCTCCATTGGTGGTCCTCCACCAATTACCTCCACTCTTGTATGCAGGATTTGCAAAGAGCCTCCTAAATGCCTAGAACTTTGCGATGCTAAGATCTTCTACGTCCACGGCAAGAAGTCTTCTCAACGAGGCTGCATTCATATCGGCAACCATCGGCACCCTGTCAAGGTTGGTGATTGCAGAGACAGCAGCAAATGCATCAATGCGCTCATCGAAGAGCACGTCGAGAGGATGCCCCAAGCCACGCACAGTAAAATTGTCCTTGAGGCCAGCAAAGACTTTGTAGGTGAGTTCCTCCTTTGTGAAGATAATGATGCACATCAACTTCTTTCATTAGAAGAACTGGAGCCCGTCTTTGATCGTTGCAAGGAGTTGAACTCTCCTCACCTCCGCAACAAGGTTACGACCTTCAAATACGTGCGTAGATTAGGAGTCATGGATGGCATTGCTAAGCTTAGGGGAGTTAGTACTTGGGCCTACGTTCAACGAAATCAGTTCCCAGGCCAAGGTTATGAAGCCGACAAAGTCTTCGTCTTCAAGATGTCTGAGGTCGGCCCCGGTAGTAGAGTCGATTTGGTTCGACGCATGCAACCAGGCGGGGATCTCAAGCATGCGTGGATCATGTTCGACCATGTCAAGCGCGTCTCTAAATGGACCACCATGGCCTGCCACGTTTACGATGGGGCGTACCAACGCATCATGACCATTGCTTGATGCGACTTCCAATCCAAAGACAAAGATGCTCAAGTGCTGTTTTGACATAACCTCAATCATGTCATGGCTCGCCATGGGATCCCAAAGCCATACTTTAAAGGATTCATGGCGGATAGTGCACAAGCCAATTGGAATGCCCTACGCATCGTCTACGGCTCCGGAGATTCCAAGGTTCCAATTGAAGGGCGCGAGAGGACGTGCTACTTCCATTGGACCCAGTCCTTGGAAAAGCATACAAAGCTATATATCAAGCACAAATTGCAAGACCAACACAAGCGTCTCTGCCTCCAGTATCACAATGCCTTGTCTATGCTAGAGGCAGAGACGAGGTACCTTGCTATCAAAGCATGGTGAGCATCATCAAATTGCACCTCTAAAGATGGACTAAGGCATCTTGAGCTTTGGCTAGCCTTTTGGCACTTCCGCTATTGACAATGGGGTGGCTTCATGGAACTGGTAAATTTGTTGACTTATCACTAGATGTTTTCCTCTTTACTTCTTTCTTTATTTTCTCAATTTCTTATTAAATCTTTCCTTTGTGCAGGAGAAAATCATGATGGCCGAAGAGTTTGCAGAGTTGCCAAATTGCAACCTTGCCGAATCCATTCACAACAAATGGCTTCAAGCGTCTGGCAACTAGGGTGGCGATCTCTACGTGGCAACTGTGGACGACTATATTCGAGCGTTCCTCCAAGTTGTGGCATACCATCAATTTTTGAAAGGTGGCGTTGGCGGAAATGGCCCTAGCAAAGAAGAACTCAAGCTTAGATGTGCTCAACGCCGGGCTCAGCGAACTGGTGACCCGACTGTGTTGCAGAAGGTTCTCCTTACCATGCCCGGCGGGGACAAATTTTGCACGCGCAACCCACACCTCGAGGGCGGCAAGGTCTTCGGATCATAGAAGCACAAACCTGACACTCCTATTGGAGCCGATGAAGATTCTCACCGCCCCGACACCGTCAATTTCTCTCGCCCCCATGTTAGTCAGAGAAATACAAGATTTCATCCTACACCTCTCTCTACAATTGTCGAGGAGTCCTTCCCATCTGTGCAGGAGGTGGCGCCTCCTTCACCTACCGGATTGGATGTTCATCACATCACAGCCGTTCAAGAATCTAAAGTTGACGAGAAGTTGTGGCATATTGCTCGCCTTCCTTATAATTCCAAGAAGTCTTGTTGGGCTATGCACGCTGTCACCAAGAAGAAATGCACTGCCAAAATCGTCCCAAATGGCAAGAGTACCCCTGCCCCAACCTACTCCGGATTCTGGAACCATTACTCATTCGCAAGACCAAGACCCGAGAAGTTCTTCTTCTGCCCGGATGACATCGAGCGTTGAAGTCAAGGGCTCGCGTCGCAAGTGGATGGACAATTTCTCTGCAGACCAGGAGAGACCTCCTATTCCTCATGTGTGACCCGTGAAGCTTGGCACAAACCTCACTCGCCCGGAGATCTTGAATCTTGAGAATGCCGGCTTTCAATTGCCACAGAAAGAGCACATCACTCCAACACGCCTCTTCAACAACTGTGCTCCTCCCCTCGACCTCTCCGAGGTGGACGTTCCATCGAATCCTGACTTTTACCCTGTTTCAAGGAACTCCAAGTCTACGCGACGCTCCACCCACGTACCATCAACAAAGCAAATGCAAATGGTTGCGTCCACTCGTGCTATACAAGGAACCATCTTGAAGGTAACAATGATTCCTCGCCCCGGATTTGGATGTATTATTAGTCTACAGTCCAAACCTACTCCAACACAATCAATTTACCAATTCACACTGAGCTCCCTCCCCAACTGCACTTGCCCAGCCTTCAAAGACATGATTACCAAATTTGGCCGCAAGCGACATTCGTTTCTACATTGTAAGCATTTGTACTTCCTCTTTGTCAAGGTCTCTAAGTTAGATCCTAAAGTGAACTTGTTCATTCATGCCCCAACCTTTAGCTTCAATGAGATTAAATTCATTCTTGAGGGGGGACTCTTGACACATTCTACCACCTAGACTCATTGCCAACTTGGGATTACTTTGTCTTCTTATGGATTTGGTCATTTGTTGATCTCACATGTACTTGCTATCTACTCCCTTGGAAAATAAATTGTCATGTTCTATGATTTTTATTCACCTCAAATCATTGCATTACAATAATTGTTGCCATGTGTTTTTCACATTGTCTCACTCTATATGCTAATCCCTAAACCTTTTATTTATTTCTCCCAAATTGATTTCCGTTGTGCCAACCTCTTAAATGCTCGTGGCTTCCACTCATCATCTGACCTTGCTGGAATTGGATCCGATCAAAGTAAACGAATGTTGCTAATTGTTTGGTCCTTCATCCATTCCTTCCATGGTAGTCGATGTGACAATAATCTTCTCATCCTCTCATGAAACAACAAAGTCCTTGAAGATTCCCCTAAAACCTTGACCTCTTCTTCTAGGTCAACCAAGTTGTCTTCATTGTCTACCTCATTTGTCTTCCACAAAATGTCTGCATTCAAATCAACCGCATCCTCCTCCTTTCTCAATCTTCAAACGCACCAATCTCAAAATGTCAATCTCTTTTATTCTTTCTTGACTTCATCCTTCGCATAAGTTCAATTTTGCGTTACCCAAGTCTCTAATTAAATCACAAGTTTGCGAATTTAGACCTTCATTGTTTTTTGGACCCTCAAATTCCACGGTGATAGGTCACAAAAATTAATTATTTTGTATTTCTTGGATCTTAAACTAAATCAAAAGTTTCAAAATTTAGATGCCCACTGATTTTTTTACCCCTTAATTCCACGGTAATAGGTCATAAAAATTTACTATTTCTTAGAGAATCTTGAATATTCTTTAAAATATTCAAATTTTTCAATAATAAAATCTATAAATAATAATAAAAAAAAACTTTTTTACTTTCTGGCTGCTCTGCGCTCTCCGCTCTCTGCTCACTGCTCACATAGCAATGTCGTCCTTATTGGATCCTCCTGCTGGACCTTGGAGGAGCAGCTGCTGACCCGCCGGCTGCAAAGACGCGAGAGGTTGGATTGCACCCACATGGTGCATGATGGTCTCAAAATTGCTTGCAGACTGCTGTTGTTGCACCAGAAACATCTTTTTTAACTCCTCCATTTGCCTTGCATTCTCTGCAAACATTTCCATATTTGACCTGCAGTCATTGATCTTGTCCCTCCTGAGTTGTTGAATCTCCGCTTCTCTGACGTCGTCCTCCTCATTCCTCCTCCGTCTCTTTTTCTTGTGCGCTATAGGTGACGGCAAGGGCGATGGTTGCGGACCCACTAGCTGACCCGATGAAGCCGACGATCCCCGGATGCTTTGTGAAGCAAAAACCATTGGTGTAGTCTACTTAGTTGGTACGTCATCATCGTCTACATTGTTGTTTAGCTCGTGCTCACTGTCCGATGAGATGTCAATATTCTCGTTTGCTGCAGGCTACAAATGTCTGGCTGGTGTCCAACTGGCTTCGGCCACCGCCTTCCCCTTCCTCTTTGACAATGACGGTGTCCCTGACCTATGAGGCCTTCTGGGATACATGGACTCGTCATCAAAATAGCTGGAAGGTAGAAAATCACTCTTGTCAAGAATCTTGGCCGCACTTGCAATTCTTGTCCAGTCGTCGGATTCATCCGAATCACCCACTGCAAACACAGTGAGCCCGCTCATCTGTAAGAGAGATAGGAAATCAGTCACTTGCTCAAGAGTACAGTATAGATCGGTTCGACCTAAACAACAGTCAGATGAAGTATACATCAGGTCGGCTCGACCTGATTGACTAACAGACTATGTGCCTAACATACAAGAATGATCATTACACTTACCATTGCAGCACATGTGAATTTGGAGCCAGCAAAGAGGGCCAGAACGTTCGCCCCAGGAACGCAGAACTTTCTCAAAATACGGATATAGAACTCCATCTGCAGCTCTGTGTTGTTGATTCTGAATTCGAGCTCATTGTAGAGCCGCGGCTTTGTATATGTATCCATATTAGGTGCGTCATACGATGACCTTATGTTGACAAAGTTTCTGTTCCTCGGGCTCTGCAGAAACGTTAGATAAATCTTCTCGACCGCTTTTTTGTTGCTGACGGAGTAGTCGCCCATCCTCTCCTGACTGGCTGGCATGTAGTCCAAGAGAGTCATCTTGTATTCCTTCAAGACATCATTCGACTCGATGTAGTGGAGAAGCTGCGTATGCTCAGTTAGATCTGAAGCTATCAGAAGCCAATTCTGCACGTCTTCAAGGTGCGGTTGACCTTTCTCCTGGAACAATTTCAACGCAGCTGTAAAGAATGGGTTGGACGGCGTGCACTTCTCCTTATTTAGGACGAAAGGTGTATACCTCACGTCCCATACACCAAACGCCATGTTTTACAAGTGCTCGGCAGTCATCGCCCCCTTTGGCCAATTCTGGTGCTCTTCTGATTTTATGTCATATGGTCGATAGTGAGCGACAGACATTGGCGGGACGAAGTTATTTTGATGTTCAAGAAACACCTTGAAGAATTGGGCCGCGTACGGTGACATTTCCTCCACAAATTTGTTCTTCACTCTTGGCTGCTTGGCTTCAGCCCAGTAATCGTCTCCAGGTTGCTCAAAAAGGACGTTCATCATGGCGCTCGTGAAGTTTTGACTTTTCTTGAATTGCCTCCACTTCACCACGTTCAACTCGTCCATGGCATTCATCAGCCCCAGTGTCGAGTCCACGAGGTGCAGTGCCCGCTTCACAAGGAATTTGCGCTTCCGGCGCTCGACCCACTCCTTGCATGTGTAGCAGCTCTCGAGCACCCCCGTGATGAGTTTTATTGTCACCTTTGGATACTTCTTGTTCTTCCTTCCTGGTTCTTGATACAGGATATGCTTGGCCAACTTCGTGAGGTCATCCAACGACAGATTGCCAAGCCACTTGAAGAATTCGTGTGTAAGGTTCCCGATCTCCGGCTTCCAACTTGGTTTCACGTTGAACTTCATGCAGGTGTCTAGGTCCATGAGCTCCCCATGCGCTGCACTCGAAATCACTTCGCTCCAGAGACTGAAGACTTCATCCGGAGCGGTGATAATCTTGAGCTCGTTTACAATCTTTAGCTTTTCCTCCGCGTCCTTGCCTTTCGCAGCCTTTTGAGCCTTCACGACATCAAGCATGGCGAAGCGCTTGTACATCGCCAAAGAGAATTCCTGCACGAAGGAGAAGCATCACAGAATAGTGAGTAAGCATGATTCAGGTCGAGTCGACCATATTTGCAGCAGTCCGACATGTGCTGGGTACAGATAGGGTACGATTTATCAGTTCAGGTCGAGCCAATCTGATATACATACCTTGAACATTGTCTTGTTGACTTTGTTGTCCGCATTCCGCCTGGCATTGAACTTCTTTCCAACTAGTGTGGCTTCTTTGGGATTTCTGGGTCTCCCCATGATTTCCCATACTTTCCTCGCTCCGAGAATGTTCGTGGACCACGACGGCTTCATGGCAACGAAGTGATTCACTCGGTTGTAGTACGTGGAGATGGCTCGGAGGTTTTCACCATCTGATGACCAGACCACGTAGCACTCCCACTGTCGGAAGTGCTTCACAATCTCTTCGTCCAGTCCCTTCGCCACCATCAGCTTGCTTGCAGTTACGCTGTGCTGACCGTTAATTATGTAGAACTTCTTGTCCTTCAGGAGTGCCCACTGTTCGGGTGTTGGTTTTTCTGTCTGATCCACGGGCTAGGAATGCTAGAATGTGAGCAGTGAGCAGTGCGGTGTGAGCAGTGAGCAGTGAGCAATTTTTTTTGAGTTGGATGCAGGATCCTATGACCACGGAATTTAGGTGATTAAAAGTGTGTAATTTGGTAAAAACTAGCCCCCATATCCGTGGAAAAAAACAAAACAATTGATGGCAAAAAGGGGATTCGAAATAGTAGAAATCATTATTTCCAAAAAATCGAACAGAAGTGGATGGATGATAAATTGGTAAAGATGAATGTGGATGAATGAGGATTAAAAAGGATGAATGAAATATCCAAAAAAAAAATGTAAATATGTGTGGGACTTGATTGTTGCCTTTTTTTATTATTTAGGTCTGAAATTATAAGTAAATTATGAGGGCCACAAGGCCTCCTCGGTACCGAGGAGGCCTTTTGCCCTACACAAAAACATTGAGGGCCAAAAGGCCTCCTCGGTACTGAGGAGGCCTTTCGGCCTTCAAAGTTTTGGTGTTCATTTCAATATTTTGTTTTTCAATGGTTAAAATTCTTTTAGGGGCATAAACACTTTATCCTCAAACCAAGTTTTAATTTTTTTTGACCATGAATTGGGTTGAGCTCTACCACAATCCTACCTCAATACAAGTTTCTATTTTTTGGTTGTATTAAAGTTGTCATGAGGTGCGTAATTCTATCAAAAAAGATTTGAAGATCCAGACTTTCAAATTTTTTTTGCTACAACCCCAGGGTCATTATTTCAGCCTCTAATGCGTTGAGGGGTTACTAAACATTTTGCAATACGTGCAGCGATACAAATTGGTGGTAAACAATATGAAAGAATCAAGTAGATACAAAGAGATATGACTTGATGTATTGTATGAATCTTTATAAACACCAAAAAGGCATTATGATGATGGTATATAAGAGAAGTGGCAAATGATATCAAGCATATTGAAAGAATCCATTATCAGTGAAGTTCTAAAGACGTGGAAGCAATGAAAGAGAATTAGACAAGATAAAGTATCAAAATAAAGTGTAGTGGCCCTTTTAGTCTCACTACATGGAATTAAGGAAAGCATACAATGACAAGAGTCAAGACTTAGAAACATATGTTGAACTGCTACCACACACAAAAGATACATCACTCGAAGTGGCACTAAATCCGCTCTCAGTGCTGCCACTGCTAGTAACAACAATAACCTGTTTTGCCTCATAGTCAATGTACCTACGCACATTCGGATCATACCGAGGTAAAGTAGTGACTTTTGTAGGACTATCCTCGTTCACTAGGTCAACGGCCATTGCCTCAATGTAACATGGTAATGACAATGGACTTGGAGGACTTGGAATTAAGTCTACCAACCTGTGGAGATGGAGAACAATGAAAACATATTAGTTTTTATTGTTGAAGAAAATAAAATTGAAATACATGCAAATCAAAAAAGGGTAGGACTTATGTACACATGCGATTCTTCGCAATCTTCTTCGTAGGTCTTTCCATTGGGGTGCCTTTTGAAGATGGTGGGGCCTTCCGTTTTTTCCCCATGTAGCCCTCGGAGGAAACCGCAGTGCAGAGTGGAACTAGAACAACCTCAAAGATTTCTTCATCGGACTCGAGAGCAATGAGGTGACGTCCACTTTGACGGCAAGCGTGAACACTGGAGCCTAGAAAAAAACAAATATGTCGCATTAAAACCAAAGCAAATTGGTGAATGGTAGAAATCCACAAAAACTAAAAACAAATCAAGAGTGAAGATTCTACCAGTTGATGCATTGCAATCCAACACTACATCCCAAGGTTTGGAAAAGCTCTCAATAAGAAGTTGCATAAGAACTGGGTCCTTTTCACGAGCTCCTCTCCACATATTATCCCCGTTCTTCAAGGCCGTAACTGAATTAGTGTAGTTGTAAAGGGCACCTTGCCCCACAATATCAGTGCCCAAATTACTGAGTTCCCGGTTGACTTCAATAGAGAAGTTAGACTGAACTGGATTGTCAAAGTATGACTCCTTCACGTAAAGGATAATCCAAAACCGCTTAGTCTGAAAAAGAAATATAAACATATTAGCAGGAGAAAAATCAGTAATGTTCCCATGAAGTAAAGACAAAGAATGCGCTGAAGTTCAAAGCGAACAGTGAATAATTGGTGAATACAGAAACACTATCTTCGAAGAAAAGTCTCAAATGATACAAAATTGACCCAATAATGAAATGCGAAGGATAAAAAGATAAATCGATGGAATGGAAAGCTTTAAACTATTACCGTGCGAGTGTGGTTTCGGTATGATGTGAGTACCATATCGTTGACGCCCCACCAATCATACAACAAGGTTAAACCGTAAGCTTCTGCAAGAGCATCCGTTGCTTGCGCGACATCTGAAATATCAGGGTGGAAAATCATAACCGCCCCATCATCTTGGAGAGTATTACGAGCCACCTCAAAAATGGACTCTGGCCAATCCCCTGCTAATGTATTCCATGTAGGGACCGAAGATCCCATATCTGGGATTCGAAGACCATCTGGCACATCTGCCACGATAAGATCAAGACAAGCCTCTCTCTTGGGCACACCACCAAGCAGTTGTTGATGACCACGACCCACCTATGCAAGTACCAACACAATGAGAACTATATATAGAACATGTATTGGCACATGACAAAGAATATGACGAAGAATTTAAGGAAATACAGAAGAGTATTAGAGCCAAACCTTCTGAGCAAATGTCAAAAGCTGTGAGAACTCAAGGGAAGGCTTCTGGTTCTTGACCATGAACTGCATAATAGAGTGAACGGAAGTCTTCAACAGGAGGACTTTGGCATCTACTCCATGTGTGTCAATGCGTTTAGCAGTCTTCTCATAAAGCTGAGATGGTGCAAAGATCTCCATGGACATTGAAAGCGATTTTGGGAGACAATGTGTTGAATTACTAAACATGCCAGGGTTAATGGGGGCCACATAAATAGTCTCCGAAGCACTCACAATAACTACTGCAGCATCCTTACCCTTGCCTTTTGAACTACTATTTGAGGCCTTCTTGGTCTCAATTGCCTTCTTGGTCTCAGTTGTCTTCTTTGAACCTTTAGTCATTCTACCTTTCTTGGTAGTTTTCTTCAACTCTGTCTCGGATGGGGGATCCTCACTCATATATGCATCAGAATCTTCTACAGGCATTGGGGTTGAGGATGCCTGAAGAGCCTTCTCAGATTCTTCTTCGCTCAGAACGAACTTCTTCGGGCATTCCAAATACCATGGACATGCTGTGTGCTCGATAGTGTTGAATCCATGTACCTGCCCAGGTGTAAACATATATGCATCCTTCAATGTTTTCTCCAACCAACCTCCAAATAATTTTGGAAAAGACTTCTTCTCGATTGCTTTCTTTCCAAGGAGCTCCCTTTTGAAGTACCTTCAGCAGAGATAAATGCAAAGTTAGAGAATAATATGATAATTATGATCCTCTGGGAATTTAAGTACTTGCCATATCAAGTAAGCCATTCAAGGTATCAGAGGACAAAACAATCGGTTTACTCTGTCGACCATTATTGACGTCTGAAATGCAACACGTCAAGGTCAAGATATAAAGATGAAGTTCATAAGTGGAATTAAATTATAAAATCAAACCAACTAAAAATTGACATAGACCACAAAGAATTGAATACCAAAACAACTAAAAAGCTTTCAATTCTCCAAAAAATTAAATCCTAAAAAATTCTTGTTGTTCAGCCAAGGCAAACAATATGTTACGTAAGTCACCAAAACAGCCTCCTCGATGCCGAGGAGGCCATGTCATATCCAGCTTATGTCCAATTCTAACATTTGATCCACAACACTTGGGTCGTATGATATATCAGTTGAGAAGGTCAGTAATGCATGTACCGGTACTGTAGACGTTGCATTGCTCTCGTAGCTCCATCTTGAGAAAGAAATGGCTTCGACTGATAGTATTCCCCTGACTTTCGGAAAAAGAAAAAGAAAGCGTGATCCCACAATATAATGCGGTATTTCTCAATGTACTCCTCAATTTCGTCCACATCATCTCTCTTTTTCCAGTCCACCATAATCTCCTCTGACTTCATTGTCTCGTTCACAGCTTGAATGGTAACAAACTCCAACTACAACCATGATTAATAAGCAAATTAGTTGCATGACAAGTACAAGTACCTCGATGTATTGTTTCGCGGCTTAGGTTGGGCAATTAGCGGCTGAGATCGCAACATCTCAAATCAAATACCTCACCTGGGCCCAGAAAGTAGCCTTTGTCAACCAGGCTTCCAGTTTGTCATCTGTGACACCAACTGCTGGAAATCGCAATGCTACACGATTTTGAACTAGGGTTCCACAATTGTAGTTGAAATCCTCTGGAGCTTCTCAAGTGACATCTCAGGCTTCTCGAATTGGCTCTCAATGGTAATATATCTGGAATTCATATATAATCGACTCATTGGTTAAATGACAATAACTTATTTGACTTTACAAATTTGGTAAAAGGCTCACATCGTCAAGGACACAAGACATTATTTTCTAAAGTATGCGGTCAAGTTCAAACAGTGACAATTTTATGGATAAAATATTGACTATGATATGAAGCTACGAGATTCTAAAATACACAACAACATCAGTCGTTATTAGTTGGAGTCTTGCTAGAGAGGAAAGCGACACTTTTATGAAGGCTAATAGAAATACAGAGAGTGCGCATTCACCATGGGTTAGGGTCCACAATAAGTTGAGTGAATCTGAGGACAAAGTAATACTCTCACCGCTTCCAAGAACTTTGGGCCATGCTTGGGATTGGCCACGCTTATCATTCTATCAAACTCTGATCGATAGGACTTCACTCTTGCCTGTGAGGCACTGTCCATTGCATCGTGTATGCCACAAGCAGTACAGTCTGCCTTTGCAGTCTTCTCCATGTATAATCGAGCAGCTTCATCAGCAGCGGCGGAGACATCTTGCTGCACATATCACGTCACAAATAAGACTACGGTACATGAATTACGAAAGAGAGTTCAACATATCATATCGGCGTGAAAACAAGTCTTACCCGATTCAAGAATTTGATGAAGACATCTGAAGTCAATGGGTACCATGGATATGGTTTCGATCTTGTCTCACAAGCTTTGTACTCATCCGTTGTGAGTAACTCTTTGAAATCCGATAATTTCAAAACCCCGTACGAGCTTATGCGATGCAATTTATGTACCAGGTTTGTTTTCACATGCGCATTCTCCGTGGACCTGGAAAATAATCCAAATTAGTTAGAGGGTCACTCAAAATCGGTTCTACAAACTCAAGTTCGAAGATAATTCATACAATCTTACCTGTTTACGTCGTTCATAGCATTCAAAAGAATGCCAGTACTGCCCTTCAAAGCTAGGATAATAGAGTCCACTGAATAATGCTATTCTGCCTCATCTGAATGCAGACGTGAGATATAATTACTCCAAGCTTGAAACCTATGGTTTCCATCCCAAACCTATGGTTTCCATCCCAAAGAACATATGGCCAGAAAGTGATGACAAGTGGATATCATCAGTTAATTGTCGCTCAAATGCTTCATTCTCTTTAATCCAATGCACGTCCCAAGTCCCCATAATTTCTTCAGTAAGAAGCTGAGATTTCCCAGTATCATCTGATACTGATACGTAGAATACCCTGTCCCCTTCGCGATAGCCATGGACAAACTCCGCCTCTAAACGCCGAACATCGGAGTGGAGAAGTGGTCGGACCAACGGCAGCGGAATCATTCTACAAAGTGGAATTTTCAAGCGAGAGGATTCGATTGGCTTGAACCGCAATTCTTGGATTATTGAATTGGAATCAAGCTTTCCCTGACGCGGAAGGCATTCTCTGCCTCATCAATGCTGAGTCCAGCCACCATATTATTTGCCAAATTCTCCTCATTTTCGGTCGTGGTCTCATCACCCGCAGTCAACACGACATGAGATTCCACTACACCGTCTTTCTGGATCTCCTCAGACGTCCCATCACCTTTGAAGCCAAAGTCCTCCTCTTTGACACTGTGCATCGACTCAAGCTGCGGAGCAGAGTCATCACCGGCACTCAGCAACGGCACAAACTCGTGCTCTTTGTTCCCGACTTCCATCTGCCAAATGCACCAAAGCAGCCAATTAGGGCATTGTCCATTACATTGACTTCTTTATATCCCAAGCTGAAATACTACAAAAAGAAGCTTACTTCAGAATCATTGCCCAAAAAAAGAGATTCGTATGTAGCAACTTCTGCAGCTCTCATCTACAAAATAAATGAATATTAACGTTAATGATAAAAAACCTAATCTGTGAAGTATCATTCGATTCATAGGATAGAATGATGGAAATTACTCCTTGGATTTCAAAATTGCTTTTTCTACGATTGAGCCGTGGCAAGCGGCCATGAGGTATCATCACCATTGGATCGCACAAACACCATATCAGCTTGAAAATGCTTCTTCGGTGCCGAAGAGGACAGCGAAGATGTCCAAAGAAAGAAACAACAGCAATGCGAGCAAAGAGGTCCAGAACGCTAATGGCACCAGAACTGCCCCAGTTCATGAACTCGGTTGCTAGTTCTCAGGCTCGACCACGAAATCCATGTTACAGCATTACCATGATGATCCTCACTGAGCTTCCTCGGTGCCGAGAACGATACTGAAGCTCTCCCGAATATATTCCAATACTGCTACCAACTTCTTATTGGCTTTCTCCATGTCACGGGAATTCACTAAAATTGAAAATCACACCTAGTTCACTAGTCGATACATGCACTCCATTAGTCCGTATCTGCAATCACACAAAGAATATGTAGTCTAGTTTCTATCCATTCCTAACTCGACACTAATTTGAAATAATTTTGTCATCCTCTGTATGGGCTCCTCGGTGCCGAGGAGGAACAATTTGGAATCTGAGGACTCTAAGAAGCCCCCGTAAGGCTCTCACAAGAGTCTCACAAGAAACTCAGAAGCCTCCGTATGGGCTCCTCGGTGCCGAGGAGGAACAATTTGGAATCAGAGGACTCTAAGAAGCCCCCGTAAAGCTCTCACAAGAGTCTCACAAAAAACTCAGAAGCCTTCGTATGGGCTCCTCGGTGCCGAGGAGGTTTCAATTGATACTCATCAATTTCAATTGAACTGCCTGCTTGCCTCGTGAACCTGCCTCGTGAACTGATGAACAGCCTTGTGAACTTGCCTCGTGAACTGCCTTTGAAATCCCCGAGCTGCATGCTTTTTGAACTGATGAACAAGGTTTTGTGTGAATCCCAAACTGCCTGCCTTGTGCATTGGTGAACTCATCAATCAACGACTCCGTCAGGGTTCCTCGGCACCGAGGAGGGTCGACCCTATACCTCAAAACTGCGGGACGGTCCGGGGAAAGCTACAAGTTTCAGACGAAGTCGATACGATTCTAACCGATACAATCCGGGTACAGAGGGGCCGGTACAATTCAAGAAATCCCAGTTAGGGATCCTCGGTGCCGAGGAGGTTCACATCATTACGGGGTCCTACTGTCCAACTAAGGTTCAAATCAATACGAGGTTCAAATCAATCACCGGTCCTACTGTCCATCCTCTTGTAATTTTCAACATGGGTGAAATTTTGGATACCTCACCGATCCACCGGTCCGGTGGTTCAATCTTATCCCTTGTCAAGCGCAAGAATTCCAACTAAAAGCGATTACAGTACCAGCGATAGGATCTCGATTCCAATGTATACAGAACTTGGACCATTAATATGATCTCAACCAGAAAACCGGACCAGTGGTAGGATCCCGATACCATCAATAGAGCAGAACTGAAAAAACAAAACGAAATTACAGAACTCGGACCACTGATCAGTGATATAGCGCTAATATAGAACTCGGACTTGAATTCGATTGAAGAACAGGGACCAGTGATAGGATTGCGATACCGGCGATCCAATCTCAAAGCCTTCACAATACTAGCAATTACCAGAACCTGACCAGCGATTACAGAACTCGGAACATCCATTACATTGCAGATCTAATGATTACATTAAACTGGAAATTTTAACAGAAAGCACCGCACTGGAATACCAAAATCATCACACCGCAAGCATGACAACAAAAGCAGGCACGGGAGCTCCCAAACCCTAGAATGCTGTGTTGGGGGCATAATCACTAATGCTTGGGATTGGCCAAACTAACGGCTTTGTTGCACCTGGTGGACAGCTCAAGAAATACTAACCAAGAAGATTGGGTTTCTCCAACCTCGGACTGGATTCTATCGCATAACTGAATTATTCTTCGCTGGAAACTTACACTGGTGTCGATCCCTCCTCGTCACAGCGAAGCGCTTCTGTCGCTTTGAACGAATCAAGCAAGTCACCGTCAGCGTTCCTTGGTGCCGAGGAGGACCAAATTCAGAATGTTCACCTCGTGGAACCCTAACGCTCGTGGAACCCTAAATTCTCTCCGCAAAAATGATGTACAAACCCCAAGCTCGTCGAAGCTGGTCACTACAGGTTTTTTAGGATTCAGAGTAGAAGATGCATGGTATAATTTTTGGATCATCTGTTGTCAATCTCTCACGCGAAAATCTAACATCGTAAGCAGCTTAAGCAACACTGACCAGGAGAAATAGATAATTTGAGCAGCTCGAAGAACACTGACAAGGAAGAACTGGACAATCAAGACGAGCGGAAACAAGTGGAATAACGAATACCTAGGACTGCTTTCATTCGCTCACAAGGCTCCTTCCCCGTCGCAAAATCGGACTGGTTTCGATGTTCACTGGTGACCCAGCATGCATAATTTCTCCGTGCAAGTATCGCAGTCCCTCTTCAGCTCCCTCTCAAGTACCGCAGTCCCTCTTGAGGAATGGCAACTCCGTTCAGAAAGCAATCCACGCTAAATCGCTGAACACCTTTGATGGTCACCGGCACCGAATGGAACCCTACCTCGTTCTTGGTGGACACCAATAACCGGAAGGTCTCAAGGTTCTATCCTCAAATCGCAACCGGTATAAGCTACACTAATAGCTAACTTTATTATTTTTACATTGATAACTAAGAGATAAACGCATAATATTGTTCCTCGCAGTGCCTAAGGTTTTTGAACGGTCATTGGACACTAATAAATTATGAATTATAATGATATCAATGATTTTCATTTAAGTTCTCAATATGAACACATGGCTACATTAAGACCATTGATGCAAAAATTTTGATGCTACATTTCCATCAGAAATATTTGATGGCTATTGTAACATCTTACACAAATGCGAGAATATTGATGTCTTAATTTATTCGAATTTCAAATTTCTAACCAAGCCTGAAGATCTTGTTGCACACTAGTAAATGAAGCTGTAAAGTTTTTTGGACATTTGACCCTACGGATTCAAAAATATAAGCATATGTAGAGTGAAAATTAACTTTTCCATTTTGCTCAGTATTATCCAATGCCTTTGATTATGAATTGTTGCTCGAAAGATTCACAATCATTTTTTAATTTAGAAAACTAGCATATTTAGCATTCTTTTACTCATGTCTGTAAGATATTTCAAGACAAAATGCGATGTGCCTTAATTCCGAAATAGTCTTACAATGCAACAATGTCCAAAAATTCACAATTCGTAATATAATTGTTAGAGCACATTTGCCACAATAAAGTTATAAAACTTGGAAATTCTACTACTGGACTGAAAGACATATTTAAGTTTCCCATTTATAAAATCCGTTCAGAAATGAATCCTAAAAGTTATTTTTTTCAATAAGATGCTCGACCTACTCAAAAACCAAGAATATCCTAAACTTTCTACTATCAAACCCAAATGAGATGTATGAAGGCTTTCTAGATAGTCAAAAATATAATCGATGGGAATAAAATACTATTAATTAGAGTTCTAATCCCTTATGCTGCTTTAACTGCCCTCCGTCCATTGTTTTGATCTTATTTGGGTGTAACTTCTACCGCATAAAACCGATTGTGAAAGCAATTATATGACTACAAAGCTTATGACTACTAAACACATTTGTCCCTCGAGGTAACAACGGTTCTTTAGGGGTTGAGCCCTTCATTCCAAGTGTCCCTACGGATTACGGTTATGTATGTTATTTCCGCAATTTTCATTCCCGCCACTGGATCAGAAGTGAAGGCATTTTCATTACGTCATCTCCAAATAGTTTAAGAGTAAGATCCTACGGTTACATTTTCAATATGATCACCTTCTCAATTTTGATCAAGGAAGCACAGTTTCCTCAACAATGGCTACGGATTTTATGGTTACAATCACGTCAGTCTTTTATAATCACCACTTAAATCTAGGGTTATCGTTCAGGGCTTATATCATTAACAGTATCCAGTCTCTACCCAGCCTCTATAGGAGCACATTATCCATAATATCTATTGAGAAACGCAAATATATCAAAATAATAGGCTGCCAAATAAGGATTTCCCGAGCAATACTTTTCACCAATAACTTGTATAACCAAAACATAAAAGGGAACAATGGATTTTAAAACTTACATGACGAATTTGGTCCGACGCACTTCCTAGAAAACCGGATAATTGAGTCAATGATTCGAACTCCTCTTCTTCAGCACCATTGAATTGTCCTCTTTCATCTTCAGAGTGAACTAAGGAATCATACTGTGATTCTATCAAATGATTCAAATCGTTCTTGGAATTGTCACTCAACCTAGCACTCTCAATCTTGCCCCCTTCCACTTCGGCTCCAGTACCCAACATCTCGAACGTAGCAGCCAAAGATGTTCCTCTCCCTTCTCCAAACTTGGTCTAATAACGTCTCGCCATTCTAGACCTCTGAAGTTGTTTCCTAGTGGAAAACCTGAGACCTCCCTTCCGTGTCTTTCTTTTTGACTCTTCTCGCATTACTCCCTTTCTATATGGCTACTCCCATTGACCCACATAACTACTTGCATCATTTGCTTATTGCTAGTCTCTCTATTTCTCTTTTTATAGTGCCATGTAACTGACTTCTTACTGACTAACTTATACTTACTAATTTAACTAGTACGCCGCCGATAACATTTTGGAAACTCTCAACGGATGCAATGCTTGACTGCATTTTGAATGTTCCTGCCATCTCACGTACATGGAATTTGAAATGTTACCAAATCTATGCTAGATTTCTGTAACGACATTCTAAATACGCCTCTGACTACCGCCAACAGGACATCATTGTTTTAAATGTCATTATTGCGCTTCTATTAAAATCAAAATTCACCAAGATACTTAATCACCCTAAATCGCCATGTAACTCCTTCCTCAGTACTGTCATTTATTTCTTTTTAACGGCTACAGAGAATTTGACCTTCTACACAATTCTACTACCCTCGCGTATGCTACATTCTCTACAAATTGACGCCTCCCAAAATAGAGCATCATCTTCCCAAACCAATACCCTGTACTCAATCATTAGGGCCATGGCTTTCATTCACGGTATGGACCGCTCTGTTCCATTGTCACTGCCTGTGTTTGATGATGGTGTCGTATGGATCTCTGAGGCAATGCTCTCTTAACGCTTTAGATTACTTCAAACATCCATGTGGTTAGAGCAGGAAGTTTATGATGCCCAAGGTGTAGAAGTAGTTTCAACAGTATTGCAAAAGAAAAGAGTTAAGGATAGAGAGCTAACCTGGAGACTTCCGGCTAGGAAATTCAGAGTTCTGGGCTATCCAATGAATAGTCCTTCAATTTTTTCCCCAGAGTCTAGGAAGTCCACAATCCACACATCATTCCCAGCTTCTGTCAAGCTTGAGGGCTTTGAGAATGACACCATTCTTTTGAGTGAGTCATCTAATGACGATGTCGTTCCTAGATATCGAGTCCCGGAGTATTCTTTTCTCTCTCCAATCACTGAAACCGTCGTAGAACCTGAAGAGAGCGAATCGCAGTCCCTCTCGAGCTTGCCCTTGCTAAATTCCCGACCGCCATTACCTCGTTCTAAAGAAACCTCTTCCGTTCTTGAGTGCCTTAAGCAATTGCAAACTAGACCACGTGGGAAGAATGACCTGAAGTTCTTAAATCTAGATACTCTACATTGTGAAAAGATCAAGTACCTACCACCGGAATTTAATGGGGATGTGCTTTTCGAGCTCCCTCCTCTTCCTTCTTCTACTTCTTCATCTATAGGTCGCCAAATGGAAGGCATGGATAAACGGTTCGATGGACATGCATGGACCAAAACTTACACCACTAACATTGTGAATGATTTCGGTCTCACGTTTCGATCCTCTAGCTGTGTTGGTCACCTACAATGTAAGAACACCGCTTGCCCGAGGTTACGTCGCAGTGGCTCACATAACAAAACAGACTGGGAGGGTCTTTCGCCGCACGTCTTTCCTTTTGGAGATATCCCTCCGCTGAACTCGACCCTAGTTTGCCAGATCTGTAAGTCTCCTCCATCTTGCCTTGAATCATGTCCGTCTAGAATGTATTACATTGTCAACAAAACTGGTATAAGTAGGGCTTGCATCCATATTGGTACACACCAACATCCTATTGCTAAGGGCACTTGTCATCAATTTGTTGAGAAAGTCATTGAGCTTGTATGTAACGAAGTCTCCAAAACCCCTATTGCGAAGAACTCCGCAATTGCTCTAGCTGCTAGTAAAGAATTCTTATCAAATGAGATCTTTGCGCTTGACCGGGAGGGCACGCCCGAACCGCTTCGTGGAGATTCCCTAGTCAGGGTTATGGAGAGGTTTAGGATTCTTAGTTCTCCAAACATCAGAAATGCTATCTCTTCCTTCCGACCGACTGCTAATGGGGGACTACTTGACAATATCATCAAACTGAAGTTGAAGAGTCCCTACGCATATATCCAAGATAGTGTCTTTCCAGGGCAAGGTCAAGAGAAGGTGTACCTGTTCAAAATGTCAGAAGAAGGCCCGGGCAGCGGTGTCGACCTCGTCAAACGTATGCAACCTGGTAGAGACCTCCAGAACTCTTGGATCATATTTGACCATGTCAAACAAGTAAGGGGCTGGACTACAATGGCCGCCCATGTCTATGACACTGAGTACTGCTGTGTGATGAGCATCGCTGTCTGTGACATGCAGAGCGAGGATGTCGAATCCCAGAAGTTGATGTGGCAGTCGTTGAACAAGTTGATGGCACGCCACGGAATCCCAAACCCTAACTTCAAAGGCTTCATGGCGGACAGCGCCCAAGCAAATTGGAACGCTGTCCGTGTTGTCTATGGGAATGGCAACCCAACCGTGAAGATGGTGGACAAAGAAAGATCTTGTCTGCTTCACTGGGTGACATCCTTGAACAGACACACCAATAAGCTCATCAAACCGGAGTTTCGAGAACAACATGTCCGCCTTTGCCGACAATACAAAGACGCCAAGACATTTGAAGAGGCGGAAGAACTTTACCTTGGCATCAAAGGTTGGTGGCTCTCATTGCGTGCGGCCTCTGAGGATGCAGTGCGTGAATTGGTTGACTAGTTGGGTTTCTGGCACTTCCGTTATCGCTAATGGGGAGGCTTCATGGACATGGTATAACCCTAAATCCTTTAACCCTAATTTATAACTCCGGTTCCCTTGCTCTAGCTATACTTGTTAACCCTAACTCTAAATAAATCATATTCTTTCATTTCAAGCACTGTTGTACTAAAGCCTTGAATGTGTGCTGTGTAATACAGAAATTGGACAAAGAGCAATTGGCGGAAATGCCATCCTGCAATCTCGCGGAGACAGTGCACAACAAGTGGTTGCAAATGTCGGGCAACCGGGAGACTTGCCTCTATGTAGCTACGACGGACGTCATGATGCGTGCCATGATGCAATCCACCAATTATTGGGCATTCCTTCAAGGTCACGCATCTGGCACTGGGCCCCACCTCGATGAGCTTTGTCTTCGGGCTGCCAGAAGGTCGAACGACCCAGTAAAGATTGCTGCCGCAATTAGCATGCTTCCTGGGGCAGATAGATTCACCACTAGGGTTCCCCACTTGGAAGGGGAAGAGGTCTTTGGATCAAGCAAACGAAAGTTAGATTTGCCACCCGGATCAGAAGAGGACTCCCACCGCCATGACAAAGTTAATTTCTCCCATCCCCGTGTTCAAACCTGTTCAATGCGAGCCCGAACTGACGCTGGGATTTCGAACGTCATCGCCACCTTTACTGAATCTATACCATCCTATCTTCCGCATGCTACTTCTATTCTTGAGACAGAGTGCAATCCATTGCAATGGCACATTGCACGTTGCAAGAAGGTGGGGAAGAAATGTCACAGCGTTCAAGTGGGGCAGAAGAAAAAATGTGGTGCACTTGTCTGCAAGGATAAGAAGAATGGTACTCCTGCTCCAACTTATAACGGTCGCATGACCGAGTATGGAAGTAGGGCAATCATCATTTTTTATTTTTGGTTTTGCCCCGATGATATCTTGCAATGTGTTCACGGATCCAAACTTAAGTGGGTGTATGACTGGCCCGTTCTTCCAACGATTTGGCCTGTTGCTCGTGGCACCCATTTGACAAAGGGTGAGATCCTCATTCTGGAAGAGGGAGGCTTTCAACTACAAACGAAAGACTTCGACATGTCTCCCCGGCGCCTCTTCCATAACTCATCCACATCAGCTATTGCTGACATTGTGAGTCCAAGGCCGTCAAACGGTGCTTCACATCCTACCAAGCGATATGGCAGGACCATCAAGCGCTCTAAAAGTGCCCCTACTGTAGACCATCGCAACAAGTGGGAAACAGCCCGAAATGTCAAGGCTATTGTGAAGAACGTGACGCCAATTCCATATTTCGGTTATGGTAGAATCATTACTATGGATTCAGGTATCTATCCCAAACAGAAGACATATATTGTTGCTTTATGTGACTTTCCGTCTTGCACGTGCAAGGATTTTGTTACAATGAGCATTGGAGCCTTGGGCAAACAAAAAGCATGGGTGAACTGCAAACACTTGTATTATGTCTACCGATTCTTGTGCAAGGCAAACTCTGAAGACGACATCAACATACATGCACCAAGTCTTAGCTTTGATGAAGTACAAACCCTACTCCGCCATAGAAATCTCTAAGTTTTTTCTTTCTTGGTCATAATAGTCCTAGCATGTTATTGCCCCTTTTTTTTGTTTATGTCTAGAATTTCTCAAAAATTTGTAGGGCCAAAAGGCCTCCTCGACACTGAGGAGGCCTGTTGGCCTTCACAATGAATTTGTGAAGGCCACTGTTTTTGTTATTTTTTTGGTAAAATTTTATTAGGGCATAAATAATGTATTTTTGGACATAGAATCCTATTTTTTCCATTCATGGAAAAGAGAAAAATACAAAAAAAGTATATATATTCCCCCAGATAATGAGCCTAAACTGCTCTTTGGTAAAGAAGAATGTTTTATCCATTCTTTTAAATCTTGTAGGTCACTCATCCATCTTATGCACCAAAATGTAGATTTTTCAGTGTAATATCTAATGGGTTCTTTTCACCCAAGGTTCACTTTTTGTACCCACTGAAGTTCATGTGGTTCATTGAGTTGTTTTTGCAACAATGGAAGAAATTCTTTCTCCATACCCAAAACATCGTAAATCTAAAAAGTCTGTACATCCACAAAATATATCATCCAAAATTGTTCATCCAATCAGCAGTATGAAGTAGTCAATTCCATTCTTAAGTTGGAATAGAGACTTCTCAAAATTCAACATTTTCTTTCATGTAAAGGAATTTCATTGCCCATTAGCGCCTGGAAAATCACTTCAAAACATTTTCTAAACCACAGTAATGGGTTACAAAAATTCTTTTTTTAATAAAATTTAAAAAATTATTTAATAAAAAAGAGAAAATTTTTTTAATCTTCTCCAAAATTATAATATTTTAGGTCAATTTTGACCTCACTGCTCACTGCTCACCGCTCGCATTCTAGTGTTGTTGATCCACGGGCATGACACACAGTGTTTGTTTTGTTGACTTGTCAGGCATCTCCTACAGAAACGTCATGACGTCCTCAGCCCATCTCTGCTCATGGCTTCGAATGTTTAGATGTGCAGATGCCTCACTGAGCTGGTTGATGGGAATTGTTTTTTTCTCTTTCCTATCAAAGACGTATGCGTCTGTGCAGTTTTTCCAGTATGCCTTATAAGCAGCCGTGGAGGCGTCGTAATTATGTTTCCGCTTAGAGTCATACGCCACCAGTACATCAGTGATCGCGGAGACAAAGCTTTGTTCCCTAGCTACAGATGCGCTTGCGTCCTTGTCAAATGGGACGATTTTAGACAGTGATGCCAGGTTGCTTTTCCTTCTGCCAGAAAGAGCTGCACCCGCTTGCTTGCTCCTTCTCGTACCGCGACTCTGCTATGTTCCTGGAGTTCCCAATGACCCCTGCCCTTCCACCGCGCTCGGATTTTCGGTGGAGACCGACCGTGGGGTCATGTCCTTCTGCTTTGCTTGCAGTTTGGCCTTTAGAACAGCAAAGTCGACAAAGAGAATCCGCAGTTTTGCGCATAAGCTCTTTCCGTTCACAGTCCTCCCACTTGCCATCTTGAAGAAGCCTAGATCGACTTTCTTCTCCAATTCCGGTATCTCGGTTCTGTAGTCTGTTGGTTCTAGGGACCTTATGAAATGAAAGATGTTGAATTCTACTGTTGAGGAGTCTAGGACCAGGGTGAAGTGATACTGATCTTCCTCAGGTATTCCGGTCTGTATAGTCTTGTAGTGAATTTTGATTATTGTCCCTAGGTCATGGACGACTTCCTTGATTTCTTCGTCGTAGGATATTGGGAAGTATGGTTTGATTTCCTTATACTTCACGGCAAAGCATATGATGTTCCTGAAGGGGATCATATTTAGACTCCAGTACTGAATCCTGTCTGAGTTTTGAAACTCCCAGTACTCCCCTTCTCGGTCAAAGTCGTCTCCGTCCTCCTCAACATTAATGTTCTCGCACCTCTTGTAGAAGGCCTCAAGCTTTGGTATCTGATCATCCATCCTGCATAGGGAAATAGAATAGCACATGTTACAATCAAGTCGAGTCGAGCTGATTTGCTTTCGTTTATGTGTTTCATATGGTCGTGCAGGTCTCCTGCGTTGCTTCATTGTGTATTTGAGTCCAGAATTACCATGTGGTTTTTGTATGCCCGGACTGCCAAGGACGTGTGTTTCAGCTCGACTCGATCTATTGTGGATTTTTTCATACTCCTCTATACGTTGTGAGTAGGTTATCAACTTATATTCACCTGCCTGACTGGTATTCTTTGTACGCTTGCAGTGGTCAATGGCTTATATTTTTCTGACGCTTTGCCTTGTGATTCTGGTGCGCTGATTCAGATCGGGTCGACCTGAACTATCCTCTCAAGACCGTTTGCTTTCTGTCCTGTTATTTCTACTTTAGCTTATCATCCCGGTCGTATTGAGCTAAATGCTGGCCGGGGTAACCCTTTCTCTGTTCGCTCTGCGATCATCCGTAAGGCCTTATTTGTTATATTTGGACAATCGGCAGATTTTGAGACTTTTGCCCTAAAACAATTGTATGGATCTATCCTCGAGTCGAGGATAAGTTGGGACTGCAACCTTTTGGCAATGAAAGGTTTTTATACATAGTAATATTTTAAAGTCTCAAATTTCAAAATAGTTTCAAAATTGAGTAGTTATGACTGTTTATCTTCGACTCGAGGATAAAATTGAGACTACCATTTGTCCAAATATAACAAATAAGGCCTTCTGTTATTGGTGTGCTGTTTCAAGTCAATTCGACTTGAATGACTTAAGCTGCTTGGCTTTCTGGCTTTGTTGTTTTCTACTATTTTTCTATTTCAGGTCGGCTCGACCTGAAGTATGAGGTCTTCTAGACTTTCGTCTTGATCATTGCCTGTTGTGGTTTGTTTTTTTGTTTTTATTTATGGCTGTGACATCTTGCGTCCGTTTAGATCGGGTCGACCTGAATGAACTTCTTAATTATGGTTATAATTTAGTTTGTTTTATTTCAGACATCGTCTTGAACTGCTGTCGACCTGAATTGTAATCGATCTGAACTGCATATGGTTTTAATTTCTAGTAATCCCAGAGCTGCATATCTACAAGTTTACCAAAATAAATCCCTTAGCCCTCTGTCTGCACTACTTCTAAACCCTAAACCCTAAACCCTAAGCCCTAGGCAAGAATAGAACGTGTACCCTAAGCGAACAATATGACCATACCTGCACAAAGGAAGCTGAAAGTTTCGGAAATTCTTCGGAAGCTTCCACAGTCCTTGATGTGTCGTCCTTGAACCTGCACATTCAGAGCACTAGTAGATTTCAGCTCCCATCTTTCACTAAGTGGTATTGCTTCTATTGCACTGGAAAAGAACAAGTCACCTGTATGCTAGTTTTCATGAAATAGGACAAACAATCTTCTAAACCCTAAACCCTTAACAAAAACCAGGGAAGGATATCATGGATTTACGAACTACAACCTCAATGAAATTCCAAATCGCAACTTTTAAGAAAATTCAAATAACAATTTTTACAAGGCGAATATAATGCCAAAACTTGTGATGACAACACAAACCTATTTTGCATTCCACCAACTCCCTGCTTTGCAACGACAACAATCTAAACTGAGAAGCTAACTGAAATCCAAGCAATTGCGCTCCAGGAGGTCCGCAACTTCAAAGAAAATCTAAAACAAAGCAATCAAAACAAAGTAAACACTAACCCTAAACCGTAAACAGAAAATCATGAATCCTACACCCAAAACCAAAAGCTCAATGAATGCAAGCAAGGCGCAAGTGCATGAAATCAAAAAACACCCGTAAGAAAACGGAAACTTTCACTGCAAAAAACACCCAACTCCCGAAATGTAGAAACTAGTGCGCTGGATCATGGAATGGTTCCAATACCTGACTTAATCTGCTTCAATTTCAAATTTGAATGAGCGCAACCTAAACCCGAATCGCAAACCCCACGCAGCGACGCCGACAGCCTCAAGTCGAAACCGCAAGTCAAAAAAAAAAACCCCGCAAGTCCAAACTCCTTCAAACCGCAAGTCGCTGCACCGAAGCGTGACAAAGCCGCAAATCGATGAAGCAAGGCGTGAATTTCACTCACTCAAGCACGGCGTGAGAAACAACTTTGATGAAGCAAGGCGTGAATTTCACTCGCTCAAGCACGACGTGAGAAACAGAAGCAGGAGGTGTACGGTATGCAAAGAAAGCAAGAGGAAACTGAATGAGAAAGAAGGCAAGACGAAACGAAGCGAGGAACGAGCACAGCAAGAGTAAAACACGAAATGCCAAACCCTACGATTCTCCATATACCCTGATTGCCCCCTAGCTATACCCGGGAGAACAAACCCGGACCTAGAGAACAAACCCGGACCCACCAACAGTTCAGTTCCACCCCCCCTCCAAGGAAAATCACAAGTATTGAATATGGTATGGCAACTTACACAAATACTGGATACATGTACGGTATGGGATATGGAAACAATACAAGTATATATACGAGTATGGGATATGGATATGGGAGATTGTACTCATTGACAATTATCCCATATGCCCACCCCTAAAGAATTATAAGAGGGGGTGTAGCCGTGTAGGGTGGGGTGAATAAATTAATTTTCAAATTTAAGAAATAATAATATTAAAATTTTAAAACTTAAATTACATTGGAGAGAGGCTGGGGTGAATAGTTCAACTTCAAAATCTTAGAGCTCATTGTGCACAATCTCAAACAATGTCAGTATCGAGAAGATACTATTAATACAAGTATCAACGAATAGGTGACTACAAAAATCATCCACTATGATCATCACATGTATTGAATACGATATGAAAACAAGTACAAATACTGGATACATGTATGGTATGGGATACAGAAATAATACAAGTATGTATTCGAATATGAGATATGTATACAAGTATATGGATATGTATACAAGTATGTATACAAGTATGGGATATGGATACGGGAGATTGTACTCATTGACAATTATCCCATATGCCCACCCCTAAAGAATTATAAGAGGGCGTGTAGGGTGGGGTGAATAAATTAATTTTCAAATTTAAGAAACAATAACACTAAAATTTTAAAATTTAAATTACATTGGAGAGAGGCTGGGGTGAATAGTTCAACTTCAAAATCTTAGAGCTCATTGTGCACAATCTCAAACAATGTCAGTATCAAGAAGATACTATTAATACAAATGTCAACGCCTAAAGAATTATAAGAGGGCGTGTAGGGTGGAGTGATCAAATTAAATTTCAAATTTAAGAAACAATAACATTAAAATTTTAAAATTTAAATTACATAGGGGAGAGGCTGGGGTGAATAGTTCAACTTCAAAATCTTAGAGCTCATTGTGCACAATCTCAAACAATGTCAGTATCAAGAAGATACTATTAATACAAATATCAACAAATAGGTGACTACAAATATCATCCACTATGATCACCGTCGGGATCAATCATTGGACTAAAGAATACGAGATGCACCCCTCAGAAGTGAAATAGTTGTACCGTATTTACTCTTTTCAAAACCAAAAATTTGGATCATTCAATTATTGCAGTGTGTACTGCATAAGACGTTCTATATCATGCATTTCATTTCGAAGTTTAATTATGAGTTAAGAAATGTAAATGTTGAAAGAACTATAAAAGAACTAATATATAAGACTATAAAGAACCTTTAGAAAGTATTATTTAATTGATAAATTTAAAAAAAGTTCTACAAATTCATAGTCTTTGCTCCGATTAATTTTCATCTTGTGGAGTTAAAGTTTTCTAAACTTTTACATACGAATTCCATGAATTTAAACTAAGATGCAAATAAGGTTACAAATTGCAATTCTAATTATGAAATTTCAGGTGTCACGCACATTTTGGGGTACATTGTGAATAAATGAAAAAAAAACAATTGAACCAACTGTATCCTATACTTTAGGGCTCCCACGTCCAAGTTCATGGAATTTTGACGTGAAAACATGGAAGAATGAATTGTGTAAGTTGCAAATGGGGTTAAGAGTTTGACTTAATGAAATATTCGAGGTCATGCACATTTTGGGGTACATTATGAACAAATGAAAACAAAACAATTGAACCAACCATATCCTGTACTTTAGGGCTCCCACATTCAAGTTCATGGAATTTTGACGTGAAACCATGGAAGAATGAATTGTGTAAGTTGCAAATGGGGTTAAGAGTTCGGCTCCATGGAAATATTTAGTATCATGCACATTTTGAGGTACATTATGAACAAAAAAAAAGAAAAATTGAACCAACCATATCGTTTACTTTAGGGGATGTTTATGCCATTACCAAAGTAACATGAACATGATCAATTTAATTTTTATGAATCGATTGTCTTCGCTTTATTCTCAGGTTCTACAATTCATTATTTTCATACTTTCATTTGTAGGTTTCATGGGTTGACACGTGTGGGGCCTGAAGTACTTGTTCTTTTTTTTATAATTTGCTCATAACATTTCTAATACGAGCATGATCAAAAATCTAATGAAGTAAGAGTCTTTGCCCCATTCGCAATTTCTACAATTTTTTCCTTTCTTTCACATGTGAATTTCATGGGTTTACACTTGAGTGTGGGTTCTGAAATACATAATCCTAATTTTCTTATTTGTGCAAATCTTTCCCAAAGCAACATGACAATGATCAAACATAAATTCATGAATTCTAAGTCTTTTTTTTAATTGCAACTTCTACAATTCTTTTCTCATAAACTTCCACTTATGAATTTTATGAGTTTTTAGGACTTGTGAGTCTAGAAGTACGTTGCTAGAGTAGTATTTTTCACCTGAAGTATTTCTAGAAATGAGCATGATTCAAAAAATTTCGTAAAAGTGAAGTCTTTGCTCAATTTGTAACTTCTGCAATTTCATTTTCACAATTAATGCAAAGAGATTTACTAAATGAAAATTTTGTGAATACTTGTAGGATTTAACAATTGAAACAAATTCATTAAGGATGTACAAGAAAGTCCAAACCCTCCATCCTATACTCTATACCCTAAAGTTCACAAATATCTGCAACCCTAAACCCTAAATCCTAGAATTTCCAAAAAAAATTAATTTATGAAAAATTAAAAACTCCAGAGTTTCAGGGTGGTGACGAGCGAGGGGGTCTGTTCACTTTGGTCCTCTGGAAGGCAATTCCCACATTTGATGCTGCTGGAAGAAGTCTAAATTAGAATTAAATAGTTAACCTTCCTGCGTATATGCCGACTTGTGCTTGTATGACTTTATTTTATAGAGATCAAATTTGTAAAAAGACGGAGCTAACTAAATTCAGCGGATTACAGTAATGGCAGCAACTGTCCATGTGTTGTTAACCGCAAATAGTATGCATGCATCTAAATCCAAGTACATGCCCGCTACTTTATGTATGACATGCGTGATTTTAAAATTTTTGTACTCTGCTTCCCGCCCTCCCTTCCCCGCCAAGAAGTTATCAGATGTGGCCGACGTCCGGATTCGGGTGTTGTCTTTCACACTTGCTAGACTCTGTACCTCCGAGCGCAAGCTGTCTTTGTTTGTGGGCTGTTGTTTCAGCGTTGTTGATGAGAGCCATTCAAGTATTGTGCATTCAGGGTTTTTGGTTACTCTGATGTTTAGTGCGATCTAAGGCGCTCGGGCTCCAAGTACGTTTTCAACGACTCAGTAGTTTCTTCAGAGGATTTCCATTCCATCAATTATTGTCCAGACGACGAGGATGTAGACTTCCGATCGTGCGCAGGATATGTTCAGTGTAGTAGGTCGATGCTCTTGTTTTTTGCACTAATGGTTGTCTATGAACGCATTAGATCGGTTAATAGTTTTGTGAGCCACTGAAGGAGTCTGTGTGAATGTGGTCCCGATTTTATCGCCTTAAAATATGGAATGGGAAATCAGTGTCTCTTATCCAATACCTCCGTAAAGCCCGGAAACCACTAGTAGAAAATCTGAAATTTCTGTTGTTTTGGTCGCGTTGATGATCAACAATTTTCTGCTGATTTTGACAAAAATCAGTTGATTTTTGTCAAAATCAGCAGAAAATTGTTGATCATCAACGCGACCAAAACAACAGAAATTTCAGATTTTCTACTAGTGAACATTCAGATCAAGGCGACCTAAATGGTGTGCAGTGTAATGTAATCTATAAGTTCTTCATATAGTAGTTGGCACTCCACTCTTCATGCCGCCCGATCTAAATACTATGATATCCCATACGAAATAACAAGATAACCTCATCATTTTAGGTCGGTTCGACCTAAAACGGAGTACACTAGTTCATTGGAAGTTTTTCTTTAATTATCTCAAAAGTTGTCCATACTGACATTCGTCTATAACCGTATATTTTGCTATCTAAAATGAGTATTAGGTCAACTTGACCTAAATGCTTTGAATTGGAATACTGTCTGACACATGTGTTGAAGCATACATGAAGCATGTAAAGATGTGTCTTTTTCTAAGTCAGGATTATAAGTAATTTTGCTGTGAATGAATCCAGTGTAATTGATAACTTTGATTTAGGTCGACTCGACTTGATAGTGAAACTCATGGGATATACGGATTATGCTTGTCTCCTTATCGAGGGGGTCATAGTCTAGTGATTTACTTCGTTGCTGGATGATGACGTTCAAGTCGAGTCGACCTGAATAAAAACGGTGAAGATGGATAGAGTAAATGCTTTAGTTATACAGCTCTTCACTATATTGCGTATGCATTGTCATTGTCACAGTTCTGATATTTTCTATCTCCGAGGTAGTTGCATATTGTGGATGTTAAGGTCGAGTCGATCTTACATTTCTCTTGTCAGTTTTACTTCTTATACTACATGCACTTTTCTTTGATCATGTTGACTTACCACCTATTATACTGATCTCTGCCCAGATGCGATGGATTCCTCGGCAAACGTAGTTGACACGTTGGAGTCATCGGACGATGAGTACTATCCGCGAGCTGAGGAATTCTTATTGTCGGAGTCGTCAGACGATGAACTCCAGAATACAGATGGAGTGAATGCTGATGTCCCAGATTGTGAAGGTCTTCCACGTAGGCTCTGGAATACTCGGGTTGTGACATTGTACAACGAAGTCGGCCTTCTCGTTGGTCAAGGTACCTGCTACAGTGTGAACTCTGACCTTGTCCTTGGTGTCAATGGTCCTCTTGGAGACACTCATGTAGCAGTGCACATTTCCAAGACATTTTCTGAAGATGACTTGCCAAAAGAACGGGAGTGCTCGCTATTTGCTTGGCCTATTCATTTAGTCCATTGCCTTGGGGCTAGTCTACGTGATCATGAGGCTCAAGATAATTTCAATCGCCTCCAAGCGACTCTCCTAAATCCACCATCTTCGACGTCTACGCGCCCGTATACAAGTACCATCTGAAATCTGCCCCGCGTGACTACTGCACGAACAAAAGAACTACTCACTCAAGATTCCATCAACTTAGTGTCTAGCAAAGTATATTGTCGGCAGAATTGTGCTCAGCCGTTCCCCAGGGATAAGATACGAGCCTTTTGTGAACGCATGTACTAGAATTCAACCTTCAAGCACAGAGCCTTTATGCAAACAGAAGTGCACAGACAAACCCATCTTGACCAACGTGGAAGAAGAATGGTAACAATTGAAGAGATACCGGTGTGCATGCTAGCGTGGATGCATATTTCAGGGGTCCCAAAATCCACCTTCTTCGGCTATCAAACATACATGAAGGTCGGACGGGAAGCAATGGAGCACGGCAACAAAGGATTGGTGAAGCCAAGAAAGCACACTCAACAAGCTACTGCAACATTGAAGTGCATCCTAGAGAAAGAGGCGGATCACATGCCACATCGTACAAAGACACTGAAGTCGGGGGAAAAGGTTGTATCCATGATTCTCCCCTCCACCTTCCAATGGAAGGGCAAAATGAAAGAACTCAATGAAGTGAATGCTGCTTTTGGATTGAAGGAGGTCTCAATTTCAAACTTGAGCAAGATTAGATGTTCAGCGTTTCCAGAGTATGAGGTGAAGAAACCAGGGGACAATTTTGCACGGTGTGCTACTTGTGACAAATTGCAAGAGCTTAGGAGGCGTGCTCTTGCTGGGTCTGTCACTGCTTTGAAGTGGTCGCGGAGGTTGGACAAACATCTAGCAATTGCTCGTGCTCATTGAGAGCTATACTATGCAATTGAAATCGCTACCAATCACTTACTTCACCTCATGAGTGCCTCACAATCATGCATGACAAAATGGACCACGCGAAAATAGATTGTCTAGTCTTCTCCCACAAGAGTAAAGATGTTGATGGTTTCATGAAGTTGCCTGTGTCTATCACGGGCATGATTGCGCATGGTCATGGAGATGTGCGTTATGCACATTATAACTTGGATCTATTCCCAAAAGATTCAAACTACACTATTGGCTCCATGGCAAAGTTGTTGCGAGATTTAGAATTGCCTCCCAAGTCTTCTTTCTAGCAGTTGCTTGTGGGTTTGGGGTCCACCAATTTGTTTCGTGCAGTGTGGAAGGGAGATGAGATGTGCAAAAATTCACTTCCTTCTCCGCCAATCAACTTAGTTCCAGCAATGCCTTTGCCCCCTATTCTCAATGTGCAAATGGACAATGCCACAGGTGACAACAAGAACAAATACGTTTTCTGTTTTTGGTCTCTACTTGTTGCGAACAAGATCTTTCGAGAAGTGTATGTGAACTTCATGATTGTAGGTCATACGCATGATGATATTGATGCGTTGTTTGGAAGATGGAGCATGCTCTTGAAGAAGGAGAACTTCCCAACAATCCCGGCCCTCATGAAGTCCTTCATGGATGTGGAGTCCATTCCTACTATCCTTCATCTCATAGAAGAGGTGCCCGATTTCAAGGGTTTCATTGCTGGTAAATGGATGGACGGCGATGAGATTCTCATAGGACACACAAGACCACAACAAGTGAAGTTCTATTTAGATTCGGCGGGTTGTCCAGTCATGAAGTACAAATTGAAGTGCACGGATGAAGATTGGTTGGGCAAGGATGGCGGAGGCATTAAGTTGTAGAAAGAAGACGCTGAAGGGCGAAGTCAATGGCCGCGCGGTGTATCGTTGTCAGTTCTACAAAAGGCAATGAAAGGCATGGAAGACATTGTGAAAGGTGTGTCTGGATTCGTGAAGTACTGGGAGAATCTATGCAATGCAGACCTCATTGGAGAATGTCGGAGACGGTACGAGCCAATTGTGCGCTATTGGTATGGTGTGAAGGTTGCTCTACAAGAGCCACTATCGTTGTCCACTGTTTTGAAAGACGGGTTCTGGCCAACTACTCGTGTACAAGCAACAAAAGCAGATCAATTAGACAAAGATGGCGAGGACCTTGAAGAATATGGTGTGGATGACGCTTATGTTGGGCCTTTGAGGGATCGCCCGCAACCATCCTTCAGGGTGGCGCGAGATCTCTACAAAGGGTACTTTGTTGCAGTTCGACCTGCGGATGGTGAAAGTCAACCAGTTTGGATTGCGAGGGCGTTGTCCAATCCAAACTGTAATCCTGAGAAGCCGAATTGCGTGCTCATTCAATACTTTTGTCCGACATCAAGGAATCAGGATGTTCGAGATTTCTATACAGGATGGGATAGCGAAAGAGGTCTACATTAGAAGGTTGATGAAATCGAACCACCTCTTTGGGAGGAAACAAACGCTTTGATGATAGCATGGAAGTCCCAGAACAGAAGAGATACTCGCGAGTATAGGATCAAGATTCCTACAGCTCAAATTGAAGTCATCAATCAAAGCTTGGCTTCATATACTTGACATTCTGGAATATTACCCTCAAATTAGTTATAGTATGCAAACTTCATATATTCGATATTTATTATTTTATTGTTTTCAATTTTATTTATATATATCTACTATTACGTGTTTCCACATTCTCTTCTTTGGATATATTATATTATTTTACTTGCTTAATGTATGTTCAAAATGGATTTAGAAATGTAATGCAATTGAGAAAAAGAGCAGTGGGTATAACCACTCTTTAGTTTGTTGACGTGTGAAGCACTTGTCACAATTTTGGATAGGGGGCCCGTTGGTTGTTACAACTTTCCTGCCTGCAAAGCTCACTTAGCAGTACCAAGTCATGTATCACTTTCAGTCACTCATACGATTTCAACGGGAATCGAACTCGGACTTCTTCAAGGAGATGAATAGCTTCTCACAACCAAACGTTCAGCTCATGACTTGGTGTTCAATAATGGTTTTAGAATTCATTTATGTGTTTTTAAGCAATAGTATAACCCAAACCTGATTGTATTTGGTGACAAAACTCTCATTTTAATGGAAATTACAATGTTGCAACTAATAAATGTGGTGATTCTCAACCTGAATTGCATACATTTAATATTTGGATTTTGAACATCTAAATGGACAATATTATTTTGAGAGGTTCCCACACTCTCAAAATAATGAATATAACGTTACAAGAAGTTCCAGAATCAAAAGCACTATTGCAGTCCTACCTTACCAAAAGATCAATCATTATACAAATGAAAAATTAGACAAACACCAGAAAGCAATTAAAAAAACTACCATCATCCCCATAAACGGCCACCATGTACATACATCTTCCCACACAAAAAGCTCCATCATCACTATTTCAAAAACAAACAAACTGCATCATCACCCAATTGCTTTGTGTGATAGTACCTCTATAAAATATACTCCACATTATAGTTTTAACTAGGTCCAACAAATCACATGCTATGTAATGACAATCAAACATATGTTGTGCGACTCCAAAGTGGAAATGAACTGTTGTACTCCCACATTTATGCTTACCTGCGATTCCATTCTTAAACTTTTCAACCTCCCAATGAAGAACCCTGGGTGCACATATATTCTACTTCTGCTAAAGTACATTTTTCCCTGCAATTTATCTCCTCAAATTTATTTCAGCTTGTAAATCTTCCACTCCGACTCTCCGGCTTCAATCGTGTAAAAAAAAAAGGGACAAACACTTTAGTATGCACGTCCTCTCGATATGCCCACGTCATACAAGAACTGTTCCCTTCAGTTTCTCCGAATTGGTGCTCATGCTGGAATCTTCTCAACATTCCCTGTGCTCATAGACAACACAAACTGCAAATGGCCACTTCAACTACCAATCCGTCATGAACAACCATCATTCGGGCTAAATTTATTGTTCCCCCAGTCCTTGCGTCGACTTCGCCGCTCGGTTTCAGTCATTAACAAAAACACTGAAAACATATTCAATTCATTCTGTATTCCAAATAGTAATGTTCCAGGAAATAGTAACGCATTCCATATCATACAGATATGCATTCCTAATAGTAATAAACTTCCTAGAATTCAACAAACAACATAATCAACGTTCTTGATCCTTCCCTGACCATCCAATTGAAGATTTTGCACATCTAGACCGACAATCATTGCTTGCTACCCAAAATAAGAGTGTTGATTTTGAGGTGAACATACAATGTGCAGCATCCAAGGCAATGTGGACTCGAGTGTTCCAGCTCAGTGGAGTTGTTGCCGATGGACCTATTTCAACCACATGCAAAGTCTTCCTCAGTCAATAATATCAGATTATACTATAATCTTGCTAGGGATTCCACGCAAAACCCCTATTGAGACAACATTAGGAAAACACCATTGCCATGTTGTTTTACTCTCCCAATTGGTTGAAACAATCAATATCCCAATGTTGCCATTTTGATGCTGTTTTAGCAGGGGATCCCCACTCATGGAAAAACAAACAAATTAAATAGTTCGAAGTGTGATTCATCGGATTACTTGTACAAGCTTACAAACTCTATTTTGAAAATACATAATAAAGTCATACATAGTGATGCAAATCTGACCACTCAATTCCTTGCTTTCAATTGTTCAAGGCAATTCCCACTCGTCGTCCCTCTCAGTCCTCCTATGCACGTAATGCCGCTTTACTTTTAGGCTTCCATATGCATACCTCTTCGTCAATCAAATGTTCACCGATGACTTTGTGACGCCTAAGAGGGAGTTGCGAAAGATGAGACGGAAGATGTGTCACGGTCATCGCCTTCCTCCTGTTCCTACTGCAAATTGTCCGTGATTACTTCCTCGAAATACTCTTCCGTCAAAAAATCTCCTGCATTACCGACCAACCCCTCCTCTGGTGCAAGGCATTCTGGACATTGGCCGTGCTGCGACGGACATCTGTAGTCATCGAAATGTCCACTTCCCTTGTTGGAATCCATTTCCACTGTCAGATTTCCTAGAAGCGCCTAGCCTCACAGAGATCAACGATTCTTAAAGAATTTAAAAATGACCTTGACAAAGATGTCCACTTGTGCCATAACTTGTGAAACATCAGTAGTGACATTGACAAAATACTATTATACTATTCTCTCAAGACCAAACTATACTAGCAATTCTTGTCCCTAACGTGACAGACATAAACAAACAACGACATCGCTCTTTCACTTACACTTTCCCCTGGAAGTCATTGCACAATGTAAAACAGAAATAAGTGTCTACCACATTAGAAATCAGCTTTACCTGCAGCTGTTGATTGACACTGCAGAATTATTTCCCTGCAGTTCTTGACCACCTCCACTAATACGGGCGTCACTTGGGTTCAACCAAGGCTCTCAAGTCCATTACCAATGCGAAAACATAGAAAATAACAAAGCACAAAGTGAAGACGTTGTCTTTGTTGCTGAGAATACGGGGAAACAATCGATGAACTGCTTTCCCATCATTCAATTGAAATGCAAAAATAGACAACCTTCAATGCGCTGCCTCATCCACGTCAGTTCTTACATCCATTTCAGTCGCTTTTCTAGTCACTTGCTTTCCATCAAACCACATTAATTGAATCCTTGTTCTGCAGAAACTTCACATCTGGACGTACGGAAAGCCCATCATAAATTCAAAAATTACATTAACAAAAATATAAATTTCATTTTTCCCTTCTACTCGACGGAGATTTTCTTTCCGTGGGAAGCTATGCCAACAATGGAGTCTCCTGTTCTCGTAGAAAGCCTACATGTTTATGACTGTGTCATGTGAAGATCATCACTACTTTTCCAGAAGCTCGACGTTCTCCCATATATAGTATGTTATTGTGATTGCTGAAGGTAGCCTGCCACTCTGACAAACACACTACAGTACCGCAGAAAAGGAGTTTTTGGCAGTCCCCCATTTTTTGAGGCCTCTTGAGGTACTCCACTGACAACAAAACAGACCGCACAAACACATTTATGTCCAGCAGATTTGCCACCAAGACCTCCAGAAAGGGCTCAGTCTACTTCACTCTGAACCCTAAATCTACCCTAAACTATGAAAATGCATGCTCACTTAATTTCACTTTAATGAATTTACAAATGCATGTCCTATTCAGCCAACTAAAATCACTCTTCAAGCTCTTCTATCCTCGCGGAGCTACAAATTTCATAATCTCAATGATGACCTACCACTGTTTTTGGTTATTGAATTGACGTTCCGTCATCCAACTTACAACTTCAATCTCAAAAACCACAATTTCTTTTTGACCAGCTTCATTGAATTTTAAAAAAAAAATCTTTTTCAAGATACCATAAAAAAATAGGCAAATTAAGAAAAAACAGTTCGGGTATTTAGTGCTCTATAGTCATAAGTGCTTAGTTTTCTAACTTCTATCCTCATAGATAACAAACTCATGCAACTGACAAGATTCACAGTCACATTACTCTTCACATAAGGACATCATGACCTCAAAAAATTGGACAGATTTGGTCCAAGCCAGTAACCTATTGAATTCACGGAACAAACATCTGCTGAACTTAATGAGTTCTCTCAGAAGATCAAAATAAATCTGCACAGCAACTGCAAAAAAAAAACGATCAAAATGTAGGAAGACATTTCTTATTACTTTCAGTAAATGTTCATACTGAAAGTGAATTCAAACCGGAGTCCATATTTATATGGGAAACTTAAAAAGCAAATACACCTGACAGACATGCACATCAAAATCTTCCCTTCAACACCTATTCTTGCTACATATTCTTGTAGACCTCGTAAACTTGACATTCACTCAGTCGAGACACATTGTGAAGACTAATGAGGTTCACAATAGAAGAAAGTACAAGCATGTACATTCCAAACAAAATTACGTATTATGCTAGGGAAATGATATCATTCTGGTGTTCCCAAGGATTCCCATCCACAATTCATCAGTAATTACCATTTCATAATCCTGTAGAACTTTAAAATCATAATAATTCATTTATTTCTATGAACAAATTATTCCAACTTTGGAATAGTCATACACCGGCTTCTTGTTATCTGCGGCACTAAAAAAGTCTTCCACCGAAAATGCTTACCAGAATATGCAAACACGAGATACATTGACAATGCCAATAAGAGAGTAACACAATTGTTTCTGTAGAAAAAGCATGTATACACTCATCAACTGACTACTTATACTTACATTCTAGAGTTAGGACTTGCCTAAAGATACTTGCATTCACAGGTGCACTAATACACTTGCCAGCATGAGTCAGAATCTCTTCTTGAGATACTAAACTTGCTTCCCTAACTCCCCTTTCTGCAACCTGATCAAATTAAAAAAATATTAGGTCTCTGCTCCTGAGTGAGTTACAACGTTGTAAGGCCTGCAAGAAAGTGTGCAGGGCAAGTAAAAGCTCAAATCAGGAGTATTTTCACCAAGAGCATTGATAAAAACAATCAAGGCAAGTAGACAGACTTCCAGGCCCGACAACAAGTCTCCAACAAGTGGATCTACACAAGTACTTTGATTAGTAAGTTTGCCCAAAGCCAAAGCCACTCTTGAATGCTTATGCTTGAGTAAAAATAGAAAAGCAAATCATTTTTTTTTAAATAATTGCCTAGACAACATGGACAAATACAGCAAAATCAAACTTCATTTTTAGGACATCTTCACAGAGTCTTCATTGTACATGCTACTTACATAGGACTTCCTAATAAGGAACGTATTTCACAAAGTAGTGAAGAGTAGCAAAAGAATACCTATTATTGTCTTGCAGGCATTTTATAAAGGTCATTCACAATTGAGGAAGGAAACGCTTCAGAGCGACTCCACCCTTATTGATCAAAACCTCGAGAGTGCCCAGGATTGAACTCTTGACCTGCCAAGCAAATTGCGAACCTGTCTCGTATAATCCAGATCAAGGGCCTGTACACAAGAAGATATTTCAAAAAGTTTCCAAGCAATATAGACAAAAAAAACATATCAAATGGATAAGCCCAGAAATATTATCCAGTAATTGGAACAACAAAAGTTTTCAGCGAACGTTCGCTGGTGACATCGATCAATTCTTCAAGTCTATCTGCTGCCTGCTCCCTTTTATCTGATGAGCCGCTCATAAGACTCTGCTTAGAAGATGCAACGAAGAAAATCAAGACCACTATGAATTGAATCTCATACATCTTTTCCCGTTCCGCCAACTTTAATTATGGTTTGTAGAGAAATATAAATTGTATATGTGGCTCTGAGGTTCTGGGCATACACTTGCCTGAAGATAAATTGGTAATATAGTCTGTAAGGCCTTAGGTATGCAGAAATCGGAAATGAGTATAGGTCCTCCCTGAGGAAAGCACACTAATAGATCTATACAACAATATTAAAAGGTATTTAGGACGAGAACGCCATCTATAAAATTCTACAATTCTAGACATGAGCAACACATACTTCTCTCCAGTGAAGCAACACTACTCATTGTCCTGATTTCTTCATTTAGGATTGCAGTCCGTAAGAATCACCGTGATTTATCCTAAGATGGGAGATTTGTTCAAGTATCAATATTTTTTTCATTTGAAAACAGCACTAAGAAGTTCTTTTATTGAATAGTGTATATTAACACAAGAAACTATTGAGATTACAAAGTACTTCAATGGAAGAAAGGCTTTACTTAGATGGTAGGAAGATACCAACCCCCATGAGTGGGTTGAACATAAGGTAGAAGCCTTTCACTAGTTATCCACATACATTATGGGATAACTAACCACCATGGGCTGCCTTTGACTACAAGCAATACCCAAGAGACTCTAAGTCTAACTAAGAGTCTAACACTACTCCTAGGGCTGAATGTACATAGTCTACAACAATATGTACATGATCTTCAACACTCCCACTTTGCAAGTGGTCAAAGGCTCCAAGGCCCATCTTCTCAATCAAGTTTTGGTGTTGTGGCTTCCCAAGGGACTTGGTCAGCACATCAGCAACCATAGCTTGGGTAGGCACATACTTGAGTTCAATTACCTCAGCCTCCACTCGTTCACGAATGAAATGGTGTTGCACATCAATGTACTTCGTCCGAGAGTGGTGGGTGGGATTCTTGGCCAAAGCAATGGCTCCTTGGTTGTCACACAAGATTGGTGTGCTCTCCACTTGGACAAGGCCAACATCAGCCAAGAGTTGCCTCAACCAAATGGCCTCCTTGGTGCATTGGCTCATGGCCATGTATTCCGCCTCCTTTGTAGAAAGAGCTATGGTGGGCTGCCTTTTGGAATTCCAAGTAATGGCACCCACTCCAAGCATAAACACGTAACCGGTAGTGGATCTCCTATCCGCCTCATCACCCGCCCAATCCGCATCACAAAAGCCATGCAACTTCAACCCCTTGGCACCCCCAAGTTGCAACTTCAGCCCAAGTGTGCCTTGAAGGTACCTCATCACCCTCTTGACCGCAGCCCAATGCTTTGGGCCATACTTGGATGTGTGTTGACTCACAACACTCACCGGGAAGGCCAAATCAAGCCTTGTGGCTACCATGGCATACATCAAACAACCAACCATTGCCTTGTAAGGCACACCTTGCATTTCAGCCCTCACGTCTCCAAATTCAGCATCCGTGAGCTTGGGCAACTTTACATGAGTGTCAAGTGGTGTACCTATGGCTTTGCACTCCTCCATGTTGAACCGCTTGAGAATTTCTTCAAGGTACTTGCGTTGGCTCATAGTGATGGTGCGGGCAGCCCTATCCCTCTTGAACTCCACTCCAAGGCAATACTTCAACTCTCCAAGATCCGTCATCTCATACTCCTTCTTGAGCATAGCCTTCACTTCAAGCATCTTGGTCATGCTACTTGCAAGGAGGATCAGATCATCCACATAGAGGATCACAATCACCAAATGCTCACAACTTTGCATGGTGTACAAGGAGTGATCAGCATAGCCTCTTTGGAAGCCCTTCCTTGCAAACATAGCATCAATATCCCTATACCAAGCTCTCCCCGATTGCTTCAATCTGGGAAGGGCCTTCTTCAACTTGCACTTGAGATGCCCTTGGCCTTCTTGCACAAAGCCTAGGGGCTGATCCATGTAGATGACCTCCTCCAACTTGGGGTTGAGAAAAGCCGTCTTTACATCCATTTGGTGCATCTCCAAGTCCATGGCTGCCCCAATACTCACAATGCACCTAATGGTGCTAAACTTAGCAACGGGGGCAAAGGTCTCATTGAAATCCACCCCTTCCACTTGAGAAACCCCCCTAGCAACCAGCCTTGCCTTGTACCTCAAAATGTGACCCAAAGCATCCCTTTTGGTGGAGAAAACCCACTTACAACCCACACTTGATCTCTTGGAAGGGAGGGGTGCAAGATCCCATGTCCCTTTGTCAATGAGGGCCTTGTACTCCTCTTGCATGGCCAACTCCCACTTGCTTGCATCTTCACAATTCAGCACCTCTCCAAGTGTAGATGGATCTCCAAGGAAAGCCACATTGGCTTGATCTTCATGTTGTGGGGGAAGAATGTGATTCAGCCACCAATCTCCAAGGGGCTTGCGGGTCCTTGTTGGATAACGTGGCTCCTCCATGGTGTGATCTTGCTCTTCATCTTCATCTTCATCTTCTAGGTGCACTCTTGGAGTTGTGCCCACCTTTTGGGCTGGTCCTCCATTGCTCCCACTTGGGCTCATCTCCAAGAGCTTGGGATCAGCACCTCCATCCTCCAAGAAGGTCACATCTCTACTCTTGATGATCTTCTTGCTCTTCACACACATCAGCCTATAAGCCTTGGTGCCCTCACAATAACCAAGGAAAAGACACTTGATGCCCTTGGCATCCAACTTGGTCCTCTTGGCACTTGGAACCAAGGCATAGGCAATGCACCCAAAAATCCGCATGTGAGACACATGGGGCCTAATCCCACTCCAAGCTTCTTGGGGTGTCATGCTTGTCAAGGCTTGTGTGGGGCACCGGTTCCTTGTATAAACCGTTGTAGACACCGCCTCACCCCAAAGCTCAAACTTCAGCCCTTGAGCATGAATCATGGACCTTGCCATCTCCATAATGGTGCGATTGGCACGCTCCGACACGCCATTTTGTTGAGGGGTGTAAGGTGCTAATGTGTGGTGCTCAATGCCATGGGCCTTCAAGTACTCCTCAAAGGCCTTGGACACATACTCCCCTCCATTATCCGATCGCAGCACCTTCACCTTGCAATCAGATTGGGCCTCCACAAGGGCCTTCCAAGTCTCAAAACGCCCAAACACCTCACTCTTGCACTTCAGCATATACACCCACACCTTGTGTGAGAAATCATCAATAAATGTCAAAAAATACCTTGCTCCTCCTATGGTGGTGGTCTTCATTGGCCCGCACACATCGGAATGCACAAGCTCCAATGGCTTGGTGGCCCTTGTTGCCCCATCCTTGGGGAAGGGCTGCCTTGCTTGCTTGCCCTCAATGCACCCCTTGCACACCATAGAACTCCAATCATGCTTGCAAGAGGAGAGGTTCAGCCCCTTCACAATGTGTTGAAGGCTCTTCATGCTCCTCACATTCAAGTGCCCAAGCCTCCTATGCCAAAGCTCCACAAGGTGTCCATGGGCTGATCCTTGGGCAACACATGCCAAGGAGGTGCCATTCACCTTGGTGAAGTGGAGGAGGTACAAGTTGCCCTCACGAGGGGCTGATGCAATCAAGACTCCACTTGGTGACCTCACAACACACCCCACATTGTTAAAATGCACTTTCAAACCTCCCAAAGACAATTTGCTCACCGAAAGCAAGTTGGCATGCAACTTGGGGACATGGAGTGCCTCATGGATCTGAATCCTCTTGGTCTCCCCCTTCACTTGCACCTCCACAATGATGGTCCCCATGCCAAGGGCCTCCACCATGCCATTGTCTCCCAAATAAATCTTCTTCCCCGAGATGGGCCGATATGTGTGGAAGGCATCTCTATGGCTGGTCATGTGTTGAGTGGCCCCCGAATCCACAATCCATGTAAACATGTTGGCCTTGTCCCCTCCTCCTTGGGTGGCAAAGGCAAAATCCTCCTCCTCCTCCTCTTTGGAGGCTTGGTGTGCACTCTCCTTGCCTTTGGCTTGGCTGACCTTGCAATGCCTAGCAATGTGACCTGATTTGCCACACTTGAAGCATGTCCTTATCTCCTTGAACTCCTTGGTGTTGCCTCCTTTGCCATGTCTTGACACAAGGGCTGATCCCTCTCCTTGGGACTCATTCTCCTTGCGCTTGGTCACCTCATGCATCAAGCGGGCCGTGACAAACTCCATGGTCAGCTCCTTCATAGGCCTTGTCTCCAATGCGGTGATGAGGAACTCATAAGACGGTGGCAAGCTCTCCAACAAAGTCATCACCATATCTCCATCCGTCACGGGTGCCTCCAAACAAGCCAACTCATCCGCAAGAGCCTTGATCTTGTTGACATGATCCAACAAGTCATCCTCCTCTTGCATCTTGCTAGTGAAGAACTTCTGCCTAAGAAAGAGGATGTTGGAGAGGCTCTTGGTCTCATGGATGTTGCAAAGGGTGGTCCATGCTTGGGCTGGTCCCTTGCAATGGCGAATGTGTGCAATTTGCCGGTCCACAAGGTTGATGGCAATGAGAGCAAAGGCCTTCTTCTCCTTCCTCTCAAATGCCTTCTTGGTGTTTGGATCAGCATTTGCACTTGGAGGCTCTTCACTCCCATCCACCACCTCCCACAAATCCTTCTCCGCAAGAATCATCTCCATCTTGAACTTCCACATGCCAAAGTTCTCCCCATTGAACTTGTCAATGATGCGCACACCTTCTCCTCCACTTGATGCCATGATGAAGCACCTCCCACTTGTTGGCAGCCTCCTAAGTGTCTCCAAGAGTTCACAAACTCAATTCAGCCTCCAAACAATCCCTTGGAAGCCAATTGGGCTGAAATGGCACCAATCAGCCCTTCCAAGCACCTCCAAAGATCCTTCACACCCTAAGATCGACCAAAACACTCCTCACAAGTGCATCACCTCCTCTAAACACCAATTCAGACCCTAATGAAGCTCAAAATCACCACATGCACATCATGGGCTAGTGCTACTTCAAATCAGCAAACAAACACACAATGCTTCTCCCAATGCTCCTCCCAAACTCACAATGCTACTCCACACTCCAAGGAGCTCAAGCCTTCGAATCAGCCCTAGATGGAGCTACTACTCTCAATTCACACCACAAGGACAACAATGGTCTCCAACAACCCTAGTTGGATCACCAAAACACCAAAGGACCCTAATTGGCTCTACAAATCTCACAAAAGCACAATTCAGCCCTCTTGGATTCACCAAGTCCACTAATTCGCCTTACACACTCACAAAGGCACTAATCAGCCCTCAATGGATGGCAAATGCCTCAAGCAACAAAACATGCTTCCAAGGCTCACAAAAGACACTCACTAGATTGCAATTTGCCAAATCACAATCCACAATGCACCCAAGTGCACAATCAGCCTCAATGGGCTCCCAATGTACACCTCTAAGCACAAACTCAAAATAGGAGCACAAATCAGCCCTTTCTAGGTCTGATTACTACCACGAGCAAACTCACACCCAAAATGTACTCAAAAACTCACAAACCAGCCAACAAATGTCCAAGAAAAGAACAAAACACTTGCTTTTTTTTTGTAAAAAAAAAATTCACTCCAAAGTTTGTTTTTGTTTTTGACTTACACCATATGGTTTGTAGGTGACAAAGTGACAAAAGGCTAGTTGCTCCCCCAAGCTCCAAGATCTCCTCCAAATGATTTGAATTTCTCCTTCAAACGCAACTCCAAGTGCGTGGGCCCATAACCTATTGAGATTACAAAGTACTTCAATGGAAGAAAGGCTTTACTTAGATGGTAGGAAGATACCAAACCCCATGAGTGGGTTGAACATAAGGTAGAAGCCTTTCACTAGTTATCCACATACATTATGGGATAACTAACCACCATGGGCTGCCTTTGACTACAAGCAATACCCAAGAGACTCTAAGTCTAACTAAGAGTCTAACACTACTCCTAGGGCTGAATGTACATAGTCTACAACAATATGTACATGATCTTCAACAGAAACACCAAAGGCTCATTTTCAGCAATCAAGTATCAACCAAAAACAGGAAACAACACTCAAAAAGTAAACCTAATGCATAGGCAGAAAACTAAAGTTATCAATGGAATGAGGGATTGTCACCTTCCGTTCACGACGACGTTCCCTGTTTCTCGCAGTCGAAACAGCATGGATGCAAAGAAGTGGACGACAATCAGCAACAAAAGTAAACACAAACATCTGCATTAGCAACCACAATAGTGTAAGATATTTTGGAATTAACCAGCGCACCGGTGTGGCGGTGTGCCACTGAAGCCTTCATGGAGTTCTGAAATTACAGTTTGAAGTCCATCATCGTCAACTGTGAACACCATTGTTTTGACTGCATGCCTTGCTAGAGGTGAAATAGATTGTAAAAAGTTGTCATGATTCTATCCACATGAATCAATATTGAATAATCAAATATTCTCTTTGAAAGTTTATTTGGGATGTAAACACTGTCAACCCTGTTGACGGTCCACCACTAAGATGACGGTATGCACATAGAAGTCCTTCCTCTTCCACTCAATCCTGGAACATCTGATAAACTTCCTCAAATGTCAGTAATAATTTACAGAAATATCATAACAAAGAACAATCCGTCATTCCTGATGAAATATGTCTCACCACGTTTTAGAACAATTACAATGTCAAAACTTACCTCCATGGACAAAAAAATAGATGACCATCCCTGTATTGCAGTCTTCTACGCCCTCACTTTACGAAAACTAGACAGAGAAGCTCATAATTAACAAGCAAAACCCAACAAAAATTGCCCACTTCCATAAAAAACATGTAGACTCCATTTCCCATGCATTTCATTTTCTAAGTCTCTAATCTCGACGACGACAAGTTCTTTTAAATACAACACAATTTTTTTTTGAATGACCGCATAAGGGATAAAATACACTAAATAATACTGCATCATCCTAGTTCCCCTTTGTCAACCTGCACTTGTGCCTCCAAACTATGAAAAAGTACACAAAAACACACACAAGCAAGCTGAATCTACGAACTTCATTCCACATTCCCAACATATATTACAATCTCATACATTACGAGTATAAAAAAAAGTGCAAAGTAATCCTGTATAACTTGAGCACTAATTCTTTCACACCATCACTGAGTTTCAAACTATCATGAAATCCTTGAGCGCATTTCACGATGGTATTCACATATGGTTTTCTTGTGGCTTTCATGCCAAATCCAAGAAGTAATACATCAAGAAACTAATAAATTTGCATTGCACAAATTTATCCTTGCGCAAATCATTTTATCATGACGCATGAAATCTTTTTTTTTGACGCCCTATTATTGCACACCGACACATCTTACGCATTTCCTGACCTCAGCACAGTCCTTGACCCTTTTGAACCCTACACTGGAATGGATGCCGCATTTGTCATGCGTCCTCTTCTTGTTTCTTTTCCAGTTACTATAGTCGAGTTTGGTTCCCGTTTTTTCCTGCTGTCCTCGAAATCAGAATCACTCTTCACACTTTCTTGGGACAGTGGTTGGATGAATTCCCCTAGTAATTTTGTAATTTGGTCTAACGGTGGAATGTTGATTAGATGAGAAATGCACCAGAGGATAGGCATATTCGGCAAACCTTCCGCTTGGTCCAAGTAGCTAATATGCTTCGGGAATCGAGAATCCGCGTCATACATAACAGGAGTATTCTTATAGAGAACTCGTACCACAGAGATCATTTGCTGCCCTTCCTTGCATATCTCATTAGCAAAGTCCACGCACCTTGATTTTTGATTTACACCGGCATACGCCTCTGCCACCACCTTCCCAACATACTTCGGATGGAGAACCCATATCCGGGTTCTTGTCTTTATTGGATTCTGCATACACAAACATTATTTCAAAGTGGTTCAATTTAATATACAACATTGACGCCTAACAATATATTCCTTTGTCCATGCACTGAAATGCACATACTTTAAATACAATATCCAAACAATATTTTATAGTTATTACAAACATGACATATAATCACACCACTTCATTTGTCAAGGTTTTTTCAAAACAAAAAAAATGAGTGCCCTCCTTCTTTGCTCACAAACCAAAAGATAAAACTCATCGCGTTTTTCGGCCTCTTATAGAACTCCAACTTCTTCAAAATAGAAGCGTCTATTTGTGTGATCCTATGCTTTTTTAGTGGCGTTTTATTGCTCCTCCTGCTTGCTTTCCCTTTCAACTCTTTGTTCCCACTACTGCCGCCGTAGAGACCGTCTAGTTTCCGCTTCACAATCTCCCTCGGCAGAACTGGTGGCTCCTCGTCTTCACTTAAACCGTAGAAGTCTTCATTATGGCCATCCTGCTCTTCATTCTCTTCCTCCGACCTCATCTCCGCATTGCTGTTGAGCTGGACGTCTGCTTTATGGGACAACATTTCAGGATTCTTTGAAAAAATCCCTTTAGTGCCTTCCTGTCGCCCATGACACTCAACTGCTTTATCTTCTTCCACGACAAATTTTTGTTTCAACTGCGCCAAGTAACGTGCTTGTGGTTTAAGCATTTTCATAGACTCGTCATTTTTTATTATGGACTCTTTTCCTTTCTGGTTGACCACGCTCCTGCTCTCGGTTGACAGACGTGGCCATCTTTCAATTTCTTCAGTGTATACTCGATTGGATTTCTTCACGACGTCCTCAGACCTATTATCCTTGGCTCTCTGGAACCGACTGAACTCTGCTCCATTAGATGACGCATCAGATGGCAATAGCATGGCCTCCTCTTTGGCGATGCCAACGTTATTTTGCAGCCGCTGCAAACTACCCAGAACCTCAGCTGCTGTTCGAGTGCCGCCCCTACCACCTTTGACACTCTGACTCCCAAGTGGTTGGAGAGGGGCTCTGGTGTCTTCCATTTTAATATTTGATGACGGCAAAGAACGACAACTTGCTGCAAAAGATAATAATATATTGTCCACCGCGTCGTGTAACTGATTGCTTATGTCTGCCATTGGGTTCCTTACCGCTGTTGGAGATGGCGTTTTTGTTGTCATGGGCATAACATAGTTGAAACCCAAGGAGTCATGCCATGCACATGGAGTAGGCCGACTTAAATTCATAGTTGTCATACTAGGATACAACAAGTGATTCTTCTTCCCTGAAAACCTTAAATCCTTAAATCCAACTATATCGTTATTATTCAATGGATGTTCCACTTACCGAAGCGCCTGAAAGGTCACCTGATGAACCCGTTGCTTCAACCTTGGCCACATTGTAAGCTTTGAGAAAGCAATCCATATTGGACTTTTGCTTCCTCTTCTGTTACATTTCATCCATCACCAACAACAAATCAATTAAAACTAACAAATCAATAGAGTACATATTGCATTTATTACCTAATAAGAAACACATTTAGCATTTTATACAACAAAAAATGCAACTGCCATTAAACTTGCATGTGTACATCACTTCTTAGGATTTACATAAATCCTTAAGCTAAATTAATCCCCTCTCAAATTAGAGTTACACTTTTAATAAGAGGACACACATGTCAATATTTCAGTCAGTGCTGCATACACGAGAAGTAAAGTATTGAAGAATATCCATCAATAGGAAAAGCAATGACATACCAAATTAGATTTCTCCGCAAATGCATTTTTCTTGTTCTGTTGACATTCTTTACTCCCTTCTGGTGACTTCCAATACTCTACCAATTGCAACCATGCCGCTTGTTTACAACCGTCAAGCTTTTTTTGGTCTCCGTGCTTAATCCAAAATTGGTGATACTCTGATCTACATCTTTTGAAATAACCCTTCAAATACCCTTCCACCATTCCAGCAGGCATCGGTTGAGGCAATATAAATTCCCTCCTCCCCTCCTCCATTATTTTGTTCTTGTCTCTTGTTCATTGATATTTATATAAGCATCTTGGACAACGGCGTGCGCGGCCAACTTTAGGGCGTTTAGAAATTGAGACCTATAACGAACAATGTTGCCATTTTCATCTTGAACTATTGTCACTTGCGGTACCCTTCCTTCCGAAATGGCCATTTTCACTTCCTTCAAATACAACTTCTCGTCCTCTCTAAGAACTTTTTGTTGGTTTAGAGAATCAGGAGTATTTAACTTACTTGAATTCCCTATGCCTTGTTGCAAACCAGTTGTGGATTGTGAAGGCGTCGTTGCATGACTTTATTGTCTGCGGTCCTTTGAAGCTCCAACACTCTTGCCAACGTCTACGCTATCACTCCAAAGTGGCCTTGCTGAGTTTCTGCAGAGTCCGGAGGTGGTGAGTGCTCTAACTTTGATGGCTGCAAAGTTGCTCGGTTATGCAATCTGTTATTCTTGTTCCCACCAGGCGTTGTGTGACCACTTGAAACATGCTGCTCATCTCTGGTACTTTGTTGAGGTTCCTGATGCTCCCTTTGTCTAGAAGGAGGATAAAACCAAGGCCCACCGCTGCTTGCAGGTGGCCTTGTAGATAGAGGATGTGGTTCTTCAACTTGTTTGGACTCCGTGAAGACGGCCAGTCTTTGAAGAAGTTCGTGCATTGGTGGATTCATGTTCCGCATTTCAAGCCACTCAACATTTTGCTGAACATCGCCTACGTGTGCCACTTGAGGAAGAAGGAAGTTGTTTGGTGGTCCCCCATGAGAAGGACCCACATACGTTGGCGCCATGCCACTGAAGTTCCTGGTCGAGAACAAAGGATACATTCCACTGCCTAACATTTGTTGCATCGGATGGATTTCTGATCCGTAACCTGGTCCATAATTTGGCCACGCATTCTTCTGGCCATAAGAAATCTGCAACATGGAGGGACACCTGTTGCCCTACATTGTCATTTAGGAGTCAATTCCAAATGAGTCTTTAATATGCTTACCAATACTCCAATAGTCACTACGCCGTGCGCTTACTCCAAGCATTATAACTAGGAATTGAATGTGTAGCCATGTAGCCACACACAGTGAAGGTCTAAATTGACTTCTCAATTGGATTGGCTTAATAAATCAATTCTATGATCTAGGAAAAAAGTCTGGCAACAAATTTTTTTCAGACACTCATACAAAAATAGTATACTCTAATGGTATTGCTGGCATATACAAATAAGATCAAAACCTTCTACCGTTGTCTCAACTAACCTATATTAAACAACAATAGAAGCTGCAACAGTGACCTTTTTAATACTGCATGCACAACTTCTAGATTGCAATGTCAATGTATGCAGTCACTTGCATTTCTACTTCATTATTGAAGACAAACGGGGAACATCTAGAAACATATTTCATCCTCCAGTACCAGAAAAGACATACGGAAGTACAAATCACAAGTAAGAGACTAATTATTCCTTGCAACGTAAATTCATGCACCGTGGTAGAACTCCACACTCATCTGTGCTTACAAAAATACTGTTGGATCCAATGCCTAGGGGATTTCTAACTCAACAGCGTCAACCGCGAAGTGAACACTCAGAGAACAATATTCAGTAGCCGCGGCAAGATTGAAGACTCTCAGATTTGCAATTGCCTAAACATGATGAAACCTAGAAAAATACTTTTCAAGTAAATTGGAAGTCCAACTTCTCCATGGTTCACGCCAACAGCGAGCCATACGAAAACCACTCAGTGACTCAGTGTCCATTCAACTAAATTGAGCTCACTCACTCACTCCAATAATTATAAACAAAAGCGGAAAGATTCTTCCCTACTCACCTGTGAATGATTTACTTGAGGTGGTCTCGTGCTTGGATAAAGAACGTACTGGACACCAACATCAGTCATAGAGTCAAAATCTTGTTTAGTTTCCTTCATGGCTCCATGATTTCCTAATCCATTTCCCTATCCACATTTTCAATAAACATTTCAAGGTACTATTAGTTCCACAAGGTGGATGTCAACTAACTTACTGGAGAGTGATTGTAAGCGGTGGGCTGAGATGATCCATACACAAAGCGCGGCTGCCAAGTAAAACCACAGCAAAGTGCTCAATGAAGATTGATGCATTCTTTCATAAATGATAGAGAAATGCAAAAATGCAAATATGCAATGTCATGATCATTAGCACCGCTTGTGAAGAACTCCAATAACTTCTTCACCTCCGCGGTCAATGGAACCTGGGAGCCATTGAAGTCGTCCGAAAAGAACTGTGTGTTCTTTACGATTTCTTTGTCCCCTAGGTTCACAGCGTCTCCATGGGAGTCCATCGCTCCTTCTGCAAAAAACAATATTTGACTATGATATTATTTGTGTGCAGAGTTCGGTAAACACAAGGGCTTCACTAGTATTGAAGATTGAAGACTTCTGAATGCTCCACCGTGCTCACTCTCACCATAGCGCACCTCCCTACAGGATTGAGTTGACAAGCGCCAGGAGAAAGACACTGTAGACGAACTTTGTGGCAACCTTTTGCGTCTACCGATTTACCATCAATCTAAAAAAAACTTCACGTGGTTCTTCCATGTCCTCATTCTCTAATTTCATGAAGGTCAAAGAATTGCAACTTCTATCTTCCGAGTAAAGACAATATTGCTCTTCTGAATCGGAAAAGTATCATTAAATGCAGCCGTCACCTCCACCAAAAGCGATGCAGAAGCAACTCCTCTACTCCAGAAGTATACCAAATTGGTCTTCTTGCACATCCCATTTCAAAGAAAAAGGTGCAGATCGTGGACATGCAAACACATACACCTTTTCCTTCAAACAGACTCTGTGCCCTCCAAAATAGTGATTGCAAGTCGTCGAGACATGACACTTGATGTAGTGTTCAGGTCATGTAACCCCGCCAAGCCATTAACACGGCATGGAGTCCGCTTCATACCCGAATTGCCGTTTTTTTGGACAATTGATTTTCAAACAACCAATCATAGTGACACATAATTTCAAACCTCCCTTTCTGTAATATTCACCTAGAAGTGACTCTGTGCATGTAACCCCCTTCTATATTACATGTGGTCCTGTGCAAGAGATAGCACCATTTTAATGGCTTCCGCAGACCCTCCTCAAAGTCGTCAAAGATTCTTTATGTTCTAACTACGCTTCACAATTCTTTCCAGAAGACCGTCGGCACTATGTCTCAAACGAACTCCTACACACTTCTTCCATTCCATGACCGGCAAATATATGCCTGTTCACTTTGCTTGAGGAGTCAATGTTCCATGTGCGCCTTTGATGCAGACACATTTTCAATCAAAATGAAGAATTAACAGCTACGAATCTCAATATAGCTTGTCCATGAAAAGTGCAAAAGCATAGAGAACAGTTGCAGTATTGTGCACTTGTTCCACTAATTATATATAAGTATTTGAAACACAATTGTACAAATCAAAGTGTGACAAATGGTTAAGCATTCAAAAATCAGCTCACTCTTCCATTCAATCCTAGTTCATTTTTCAATCAATGCATCATGAAGACGAAATCATGACCTGCAATCATCCACGCAAACAATGCTTAAAGACCTCTTTGCTTATGAGCGACACAAAAGAAAGTGCTGGCACTGCGTGTCCATTCAAAGTACAGAAACTCATCCTCTCAATTGTGCTACATGAATTAATAGTATATGTAAAGAGTCTTCCACAAGCATCAACTGAATGACACTTCCAGTTTTGTGTACGTTTGCAACTTGCATTTGGTTCTTTGTAAGGCAAACACTCAGCAAAACCATATTGCAAATTACTTATTCTCTTCCAGCAAAAGTCCTGATACATCACAAGAAGAAAGTATGTTGCATTTGGTGCCACTCTTGCCAATTAACCACAATAAATAACTCCACTGCAAAGTACCTGGTCAGTGAAAGTACGTAGAATAGCAACCACATAATAGTTTTCAATTTAGATTTGATACGACAATGAATGAACAGAGTACAACCCTCAGTTCTTGGCACTAGAGGCCATGAAATACAATTTTTCTAAACAGCCTCTATCAAAAAATGTGTTGCTTACGTTTGAGTTGCAATGCAATGTGCAATTCATTGCCACAACAGGTCGTTGTGGTAGGATTGCAATTGCAAGCTCAGACGACAATTTCAATCATAAATACTATCTCTTTTCAATATTTGTGCGCACTTTACGTCCCGCAGTGCATCGCTTCCTTGTATGTTTTTTGTAACCTTTTGATGATGCTCCTGAAGATTTCATAAGATTGTCCAAAGTGGAACCCACTCTCTTCAACCTCCCTCGCAGCTCATCAAATTCACTATATGTGCACTGAACCTGCACGGCGTGAGACTGCCTATAAAGGTGTTCAGTCCCATGGTCGTCATCCTGAGAGCAAACGCACATTAATCTCCTTGAAATGACAAGCACTACAATAATTTCCACACTTCATACTCCATTGTTCACTTTATAAGCACTTACGCCTTACAAATCCCTATAAATTCACTACGTTGACCAACATGAAAGACAAATATGGATGGCGTGTCATGAACTTCAAAAGACTGCTATGAACAATCAGAATTTGTAACTAGGTTCATAAGATGAGTTCTTCAACTACAACAGTGGGCATTACCCGTGTGTATGTTGGTGTTATAAGACATAACCTGTACTGACCTCAACAAGTTGTAACAACAAGCACCCGTGCTCTGATGCGGAGAGCTTCTTCACATCATCAAATTCTTCCATGAGAGCCCTGAATCCAATACATTACTTCAGCATATTTGAAGAGAACATGTGAGCGGAGAGGCATTTCTGTGCTATATAAACCAACATTGTATAAGAAATAAATTTTAGACAGGAATTGATACGACACTGTCTACAAACACAAAATAATACCACCAAATGCAACTATCTACATAGCAATAATGACGAGTGGAAACACAAACGAAATTAAGGTCATCAAAATCTTAGAAGAAGCTTTGAAAAATTCCGAAAACAGAGGTATGCAGAAGACAAATATGGAGTTACTTAAAACACACAACTTTTTTTCCAGACACTAGTTGATTCTCAATGACTAAAGTAATTTAGGTGCTCCGGAAAAGAAACTTCCAGTGCTTCCTGGATGGGACGACTCAAAGGTTATGAACGATCAAAAATGCATAAAATCTAACTAAGCCCATATTTTACTGCTTATTGAGATAATGCCAGGATACCAATAAGCATTACCATGAATCACAGAGAATGCCATATTTCACTTTGGGTACAACAATTACATTACCTAAGATTTCTCCAGTCCTGACCATGGCAGAACTCTGCGTACTCCTCCATCATGGCCCACACTTGTCTAACTCTTTCATCAAAAATTGAATCCCATCGAACATGCTTCTCATTCTAAATGAGACTGACAACTTGGCCTGGGAAAACACAATACTAAATAAGAATGAATTGTGCACCACCATTGGTCCAAAAAAAACTGCTGTGCATGAATCTATGAAGCACTAACTTCAAACATCCTCATGTATTAGAATCAACACATCCAACACTTTAAGAAACGTAGAAATCTCTGTACTTGGTCACCGAGACCTCAATTCCTATCATCCTAAAAAATAGAACGCATAAACAAGAAAAGAAAGACGATTTCCACTTACCCATCTTGCTCGCTAGAAAAAGACCTCTCGACCTTCTGCAGTGGGAATTATGGGCAAAGCAGTATAACTTATAGCCTTTCCAAAAATTGCTAGACCTATTACGTGACAAGAACAATCAATAAAAATTCAATACTTCTGTTCATTTGGTACTTCTGAAGTATATGCACAAGCATACAAAAGAGCACAATGTTCTACAGTTTGTTGTTCAAAGTGTACGGTTTAACCCTGGAAAAAAACGACTGAAAAGACAGACCTGAAGTTCTCTTTGTCAAGGACATATTTTCCTTTGTCTGTCAAGATTTTGCTTGTGTAGTGAAGGCCTTTGTTGTGAACGTCGGCCACCAAAGAGGGACTGTCATCCACTGAAAATGCTCCTGCGCAAGGCGACATAAGGTGGTGAGAAGTTCAAAGATAGAGAAACCAAAAGTTACAACAGAAAAAGCCAGTGCTTGAGTACAAAAGGGCAACAACAAAATACGACTACAAGAAAACGTGAACATGTCAATTTGGAAAATTAATAACAAAGGTACACAGACGGGCAAAGGGAGACAACCATTGCAAATAGAGGACTGATCCATGGAAACAAGTGGAAGGGAAATATGTGTTGGCATTGACAAAACTTGCGACAAACTATGCAGCACTTCAATTTAGCTTGTGGAACAATGACAAAGTCGATTTCCGTTTTATTGTCCTATAATTCTTACTCACGCTCGACGAACAAACGGATTCTGCAAAGCCGCCATATGAAGCAAAAACGATTCCCACTTCACTGTGGCAATTTCAAAACAAGAACATCCCAACCTCGTTTTGGTTTCAGGTGCAATTAAAAATAACTCGCTGCAACTGAGTACAAAATCTTCCTTTGTTAAGAAGACGTATGTTCTACCCACGTCTACACTGCCATGCACAAAGTCATATGACATGTGCCCAAGTCTTTTGATAACACCTACCTCCGTTGCCATACAAGAAGACGACCACCTTAAATGTGGGTCTCTCCCGCATCAGCCGCAACCACATTGCAAGCAACAAACTACAACACAACAGGGTTGCTGGAAAAGCAAACCTACAATTCCGGATGAACTTTAATTTCAAGTCGACGGCTCTCCAAGCCGCGTGAAATTTACTATTATTAAAAGCAGGAAAATATGATGCACAACGCCTAGCACACAATGACGTAGCCCATAAAACAGAAATCCCAAAGACTTATCCCTCATACGGTCTCCCAAAGCTACAGTATCGTCCATAAGTACTGCGGGAATCCTGGTGTTCCATGCAAATCCTTTGGAATTCTCTCCTTCAACTTCCTAGTTCTTGCGCCATGGACGCCATATGTATCACTCCCATGCGATCCAGCTTTGGGCAGGTCCTTCGATTATTTGGTTATTAGAAAATATTAGAAAATGTACCTCATCGGCGATAGAAAGACGGCGCTGATTTAGGCGAAGTCGTTGTTCCTGCAACTTGCTTGTCACTCCAACAGTACGAGCGGAACCAACTGAATTAGATAGTGAAGGTAAATTGGACAGCAGAGATGGATTAGACAACGAAGGTGAATTTGACAGCAGAGGTGAATTGGACAGCGGAGATGGATTAGATAGCAAAGGAGAATTAGACAACATAGGTGAATTGGACAGCTGAACCCCAAAATGCCCAAGGCATTTTTTGAGTGTTTTGAGTGTTTTGGAATTTGTTCTAACTTAAACAAAAACAAACATTTTGATAAGATTCTTTTTTTAAATTGTAACTGTACAAAATCAAACTAGACATGGCATAGACCACATATAATAAGAAAACACAACAAGATCGTTAATGGATTGAAAGATTATAATGTTTGATCATGAGGGTGTTAAAACTGTGACAGTGATTTCAAATCTTTCAATATTTTTTCCACCAGTCAACTCAGAAATGTTGGTCATCAAAAAAATATGAGCATAAAGGACATAATAGATGTAACTCCAATCAATTTATGGCTTATTCAAAACTATTGTAAAAATTTTTTAAATGAATTTCTAATGTGACATGTTCTCTAACATCTAGTATATTTGAGGCTTATTTCCAAGAGACCTGAACACATTAGAAATCAAGATTTCTAATGGACACCCTTGTACAAAATCTTGATTAGATAAATCATAGTCATTCAATTTCAAAGAACTAATTATTGATGCTAAAACTGGACTTTAGAAAGAATTTTTAAAAATTAAAAACTACTAAAAACAATAATTTGGTTAGGTTTTATTTTACTTCAAAATATTGTTGATACCAAAATTTGGTGAATTAGCATTTAGGGATTAAAGTTGTTTTAGCTAGTACAGTAGAATGCACTTCTAGAAGCCTAAAATTCAAACGAAAAACTATCAAACTCATTACACAATCCATAACCTTGCAACTCTTCAAATGCTTATAATTATCCCACATTTATGCCTTCTATAATGTAACATATCAATTTGTAAACATATTGTTGTATAGTGTACTTGACAATTTTGAGTCTGATATTGTATACAAGATGCAAGTTTTGAACCCCTAAAAGATCTTTAATTTACTCCTTGGTGAAAAATTTGGATTCTAAGCAGGTACCTAAAAACTCTTTTTTTTATCATGATTTCTCAAATTTTTTCTGCACATAGAAAAACACATTAGCTTTGGAAGAATATAATAAATGGTCTTACTTTACATTTGAGGTCAAATAGTGAAAAAATAACAATCAATTCAATATGAAATTGGCAATCTATAGTATTTTTTAAACCACAAGACTTCTAGTCTGCTAAAGGAGCTTCAAATATACGATAATATATAGACTTTTGAAAATTTTAAAAATAAATAAATCAAATCAATAATAATGTAAAATCTACAAGTAATTTGTAATTATTTAAAAAATATCTAATTTCTTATTTTTAATGAAAAAAACTAAAAGTATACTCATATTTTATAAGATTTGGATTTAGGGTTGAAGATTGATTTGAAAATTGATTTGAGCAAGTGCTATGACCCCAGTACAAGGAAATAGTACTTAATGCCTTAGCCTTTAGCGCACTTGATTGTGAGTGACAATGACTACCAGCAATCTTGTAGTATTTACTGTTTGTGTTCTAATTAGGAAGCATATACATCATCTATTAAGATGGATTAGCAAATACTTCTATTGGCAATCAACTTCAAAGAACATTTGGGCATACGAAGCAAGTTATGGCACATTTTAGTGTAAAATAAAGCTGCTAAGCTTCAACTAGCAACACATTTGAAGGTGAAATTTGATTGCTAAAACTACACAAATGAAAACAATTTGAAAACTATAAAGTGATTCAAAAGCAACATACAAATTATGCATTGGTGAAAAAAATGTCATTGAATTGACACACTGTTTATGCAAAATGGCTTTGAAAAATCAAAAAATGGAAAGGTTTGGATCTGTAATTCTCAAAATTCTGGTTCCAAACTCTCGTAGTTTGGATCCCAAACTTTCAAGGTTTAGGATGAAATATTAAAAAAAACCCGGGACCCAAACCTTGAAAGCTTGGATCCCCAACTCTCAAGTTTAACTCCTAAAGGACCAAGGCATTTTCTGGCTCCAAAACCATTGAAAATTGGCATTTCTGTTGTAATCACTCCCTAAACCAAAAACAACTTTTGTTTGGAAATCTAACCAGAGGATCTTGTACTTAGCTTGTCTCAAATCATGTGGTAAAATTTCATGAAGTTTGACCGTACGGATTGGAAGATATTAGCATTCAAAGGTTGGAAAAAAAGAATTTTTGAGTGCTGGTCTACAATTTCAGATGACTTTGATCGCCATTTGTGGAAACTTTTTGCACTACGGACCATAAATTTAAATTTTTTTATGTTGAACATTTGAGTTGAGAGTCAGTGAAAAAAGTTTTAGAAAAAAAACTTGATTATTTTTCATTCATTAAAAAATTGTGAAGTAGAAGTAGGTCCAAAATTCAACAAATCACTAAATCAATAATAGCTGTTAGATGAAATTGAAATACCATAATCCCAACGGTGAGATTCTTCTTGCAAACAAAGTGAACGTTATTCAAAGAAAAGTAAAAAAATCAGGTCAAAATTTCAGGTCACACAAGCTTGCCCAAAATCCTTAAAGTCCCCCGAGGATACTTTGGTCCTTAAGGAGTTCAAGCAGAATTTTTTTAAAAAGCAAAACCCAAACCTTGCAAGTTTGAGTCCCCAAATCTTCAAGTTTGGGTCCTCAACTCTCAAAGCCTGGGTCCCACACTTTAAAAGTTTGGATTCCCAACTCCCAGAATTTAAGGTGGGAATTTAAAAAAAATAGAAATCCAAATTTTGAAAGTTGGATCCCGAAATTTTAAGTTCTAGGTCCCGAACTCTCAAATTTTAGGAAAGGAATTTCAAAAAAACAAAACTCAGACCTTAAATGTTTAGATCCCCAATTCTCAAAGTTTGGATCCCCAAATTTCCAAGTTTATGTCCCCAAATCTAAAAATTTGAATACCCAACTATCCAAGTTTGGTTCTCCAACTCTTAAAATTTGGGCCCCCAACTCTACAAGTTTAGGTCTCCAACTCCCAAAGTTTGGATCCCTGACATTCCAAATTTGGATCCCCAACTCTCAAAGTGTGGGTCCCCAACTTTCCAAATTCAGATACTTAACTCTTCAAGTTGGGGTCCCAACTATCCGAGTTTCGTTCCCCAACTCTACAAATCAAGGCCCCCAACTCTACAAGTTTGGGTCCCCAACTCCTTAAATTTGGGCCCCCAACTCTACAAGTTTAGGTCCCCAACTCTCAAAAGTTGGGTCCCTAAGTTTCCAAGTTGGGGTCCCCAACTCTCAAAGTTGGAGTCCCAACTATCCGAGTTTTGTTCCCCAACTCTTCAAATCAAGGCCCCCAACTCTACAAGTTTGGGTCCCCAACTCCTTAAATTTGGGTCTCCAACTCTCAAAGTTTGGGTACTCAACTCTCAAAGTTTGGGTCTCCAACTCTCGGAGTTCGGGTCCCCAACTGTCCAAGTTTGGATCCCCAACTCTCTAAATTTGGGCCCCCAATTCTAAAAGTTTGGGTCCCCAACTTTCTAAGTTTGGGTCCCCAACTTTCTAAGTTTGGGTCCCCAACTCTTCAAGTTTGCGTCCCCAACTCTCAAAGTTTGGATCCCCAACTATTCAAATTTAGGTCCCCAACTCTTCAAATTTGGGCCCCCCAACTCTACAAGTTTAGGTGCCCAACTCTTCAAGTTTGGGTCCCGGATTGTCTAAATTTGGGTCCCCAACTCTCAAAGTTGGTTCCCCAATTCTTTGAATTTGGGCCCCCAACTCTTCAAGTTTGGGTCCCCAATTCTTTAAATTTGTATCCCCAACTCTCAAAGTTTGGGTCTCCAACTATCCAAATTTGGGTCTCCAACTCTTTAAATTTGGGCCTCCAATTCTACAAGTTTGGGACCCCAACTCCCAAAGATCCGGTCCCAATCTTCAAGTTTGGGTCCCCAATTCTTTAAATTCGGGCTCCCAAATCTTCATGTTTGGAATCCCAGCTCCCAAAGTTTGGGTCCCAACTCGTCAAGTTTGGATCTTCAACTATCCAAGTTCGGTTCCCCAACTCTTTTAATTTGGGCACCCAACTCTACAAGTTTGGATGCCCAACTCTTCAAGTTTGGGTCCCGAGTTGTCCAAGTTTGGGTCCCCAACTTTCCAAGTTTAGGTCCCCAACTCTTTAAACTTGGGCCCCCAACTCTTCAAGTTTGGGTCCCGTACTGTCGAAGCTTGGGTCCCCATGGGGAATCCGGAATACCAAAATCTATTACTTTGTAATAGATTTCAGTTAAAGACAGCTTATTTCTATATTTTTTTCGTTGTTTATAGGGTAGAATTACCCAATTTATTGGATTCATAGATTAGCAACCATAGTATCTCCTTAATGAGATAAAATGGTTAAGACGGATCTTTATTATTTTTGTCTTAGACCGGAAACCGGAAACCAATGAGAAATCCTAAACAGGATTCCTAGGTATCCGGGTATGGCCAAACCAGTATCGGAAAACCTAATCTGCGACCAACGAACACTACCGGAAGATGCGGAGGACCGTTGAACGGAAACACTTTCCGAGTAAGGAGGAGAACGGTCACTTTTAACGATAGGGAAAACCGGACGGGGAAACAAAGAAGAAGGGTCATGTTCAAACCCTAGTCATTGTCTCTTTCCTTTCCGGTGTAGTTTGTTTTCTGAGAGTGTTCTTAGTGATTGAAGAGCTTATCTGAAGAGTGTTAAGTGTTTTGCGATCCCGGTTAATGGAGGACGGAAGTCTGACTGCCATCTTCTTGGGCGAGGAACAGTGGTGTGAGTGAGCTATCTCGAGCGAGAGGGAGCCTTGAGTGACTGTCGTTTTCTTAGGCAAAAATTTAGATCTGGAAGCACAATGGTGAAGGTCGAGGTCAGTAACGCCAGGGTTACCTGCAAGCATGAAGGAGAGAGCACTTTTGAAGGAGGATCTGATCCAGATTGGGTTTGAGGGTTTGATGAAGAAGCCCTGGAGTTTGAGAAACGAGGAGATGGTGTTGGAGTTGCTTGCGGACCAATCAAGCGAGTGGCACAAGACGATCTGAGCTCTGCCGACCGGATGGACTTCCGAGGTGTGGGCAGAGGTGTACGAGTTTCCAACGGAAGGAGACGGCATGGCGGCAAGGTCAGACAAGTTTGCAAATGGTAAGTTCTGCAACCCTGTCAACCCCAAGGACGGATTTGCAGTAACGGACTGTTCGAACTTGAGGCATAGGAGAGTGCTAGAATTCTTAGTTCCACTTTTGAATCCGGACAGACCAACCAGGGTCACGATGACCTTGGCTAACACGATCTTTGGGACCTTGACCGGAGACCGGAAGGTGTCATGGGGGTCAGTAATGAGAGATGTAGTGAATAGGATGGTGGCAGTAGTAGGTAAATCAAAGCCATCAGCTCTCTCTCCCTTCCTCTTCCATCTCTATGAGCATAATGAACTACTGAGATGAAAAGAGAATACCATGTATAAGAGGTCATGATGCTGTATGAGATTAGTCCGGAACCAGAACAGGAAGTAGAAAAAGAAGCATCACGAGAGGAATTAGAACCGGAACTTGAGGTTGCCCGGAAGAGAGTAAAGAAGGAAATAGTAGAGGGAACCAATAAGGATCCGGTATGGCGAAGAAGGATGACCCTCTCGAGGTTGTCATTGAGGAGTTGAAAGGCATCCGGGATCAAGTGATGAGGGATAGAGAGATGACCCGAAAGTTAGAGGACCGGATAGCTAGCCTAACCGGTCAAGTTAAGGATCTCGAGGAGAAGTTAGGGAAGAAGGCGGAAGATGACAGTAGGAGAGTCTCAGCTGAATCCACAGATACCCTTAAGCGGATTCGGAATTTCCTAGGACATCCGGGTGATATGGTTAATAAGGCCAATCTCTTTGATGCCGGAGTATTGAAAGAGGGATTTCAGGTAGGACCCAAGATCGTATCAGTCTTGGTAGATTATCATGAGAAGATGGAGAAAACTCTCTTTGAGTTACGGGAAGTTATGTCGGAATCCGGTTACAAGCTGGAGAAATTGGTACAGGGTAAGTCACATACCTCACCAAGTTCTGCTGACCGGAAGGGGAAAGGAGGAATGGAGGAGAAGACTACGCCGAGCAGCCGATCAAAGTTGTGGACACCATCAGAGACCGGAAAAGGGTTTTCACCTAGATCCCAAATCCTCAGTCCAAGTCAGAAACCGGAAGGAGGAACCCCACAGCGCGTACCATCCGGGTTGTCTCCCAAAGGAACTTCGGCAAAGCGTAAGTCTACTCCAAAGAGAGGTCGGGAGCCATCTCCACCTATTGACGTATATTCAGAGGAGGATGAGTCTCCGGAGACCACTGAGAAGGAGGTCAGTGAGTCCGACTCAAGCGATGAGTCTAGACATGAAGAAGAGGACTCGGAACCGAAACCAGAACCTACACCAGGGAAAGGTAAAGGAAAGGGACCGACCCCTTCCAAGGGTAAGGCGCCACGCGGTCCTAAGCCCTCAGCAAGTCGACAATAGCCAGTAAGGAAGGGCACCACGAAGGCCACACCAACGCCATCCAAGCAGCTGAAAAAGTAGGAAAAGCAGTAGGTAGAAAGCAGCTTTAGAGTAGCTTTTCGGTCGGATGAACCTGGACAGTCAGATCCGGATTTTTCGGATCTGAGATCCACTTTTTCCGGAATCCGCCGCAAGTTTGTGAAGTCAACTGTTAGTGGATAGGAAATGACGCGTGTCATTCTCTGGTCCTTAGTTCAGGATTTTCAGGAAATCTTTAGGGTTTTCCTTGTGATTAGTATTTAGAAGGATTGAAGTTAGCTTCAATCTTGGGCCAGACAAGACTGAATAAGTTTTCCGCTTGTATTCTTTTCATTTCCATTGCAAAGTATTCTGATTTCCACTTCCTAAGTGTTGGTCTGAAAAGTCATGACACTGGGTTGGTATGCCGGCAATGCTAGAACCATTGTTTAGTGCGGGTAGCTGTGTTTGCAGGTTTTTGAGAAGACAAGAAGTCCCCGGATGTTCTTTGTATCCGGTTTCCGGGAGTAGCGTCTCCATCTAGGGACTTGGGTCGGGGGAATCTGTCGTTGTAGTGATGTGGGGATTGTAAGGGTTTCCTGTGTGACCTTCTATGACCGGATTAGTTTCTGGGTAGTTGTGAGGAGAAACTGAAGTCCCATTTTTTATGTTTTTTGTTGTTTTTCTTTTGAGTGGAACTTCTGACACTTTAAAACTTGAAGGGTAGGAATTCACGCAACCTTTCTTAATTGCAATTTGCGGAACCCTCTATTAGAGAGGCTAAACTTCGTATCCAGTTACTAGTTTGAGGATCTAGAAGCGGAATTTGAAAAAGGCACAGGATAATGACACTCCTTCTAGTTTTCGGTTCTGTATCCTAGGAATCAGAGTGTTATCATTGAACAGGAGAGTGGTATATTGTTTAGGACCATTCCTTGTTGTTGTTGTGCGGATTAGGACTACTGTAAAATAGTCCGACTGGATGGAAAATAGGCACGTAGGTATCTTTCGCTTTCCGGTTTAGAATCCGGTTACTTGTGGTTGTGGTAACTTTCCGCATCCAGTTCCGGTCATCACTAAGAAGTTAATCGATCTCTGTGGGAACGATACACGGGTCATCTTAAAGGCGTTTTAAGTACTTTAGAACGTCTACTGGAGGGATTCTACTTTCTTGTGCTACGACACCCCAACTTTCTAAATTTGGGTCCCCAACTCTTAAAATTCGGTTCTTCAGTTCTTTTAATTTGCGCCCCCAAGTCTACAAGTTTGGGTCCCCAACTCTTTGAATTTAAGCCCCCAACTCTACAAGTTTGAGTCCCCAACTCTTTAAATTTGGGTCCTCCAACTCTCATTGTTTGGGTCCTCAACTGTCCAAGTTTTGGTCCTCAATTCTTTAAATTTGGGACTTCAACTCTACAAGTTTGGGACCCCAACTCCAAAAGTCTGGGTTCCAATTCTTCAAGTTTTGGTCCTCAACTCTCCAAGTTGGGGTCCCCAACTATCCAAGTTCGGTTCCCCAATTCTTTAAATTTGGGTCCCCAACTACCCAAGTTCTGGTCCCCAATTCTTTTAATTTGGGCCCCCAACTCTACAAGTTTGGGTCCCCAGTTCTATAAGTTTGGGTCTCCAACTCTCAAAGTTTGGGTCCCAACTCTTTGAATGTAAGCCCCCTACTTTCAAAGTTTGGGTTTTTCCAACTCTCAAAGTTTGGGTTTTTCCAACTCTCAAAGTTTGGGTTTCCAACTCTCAAAGTTTGGGTCCCCAACTCTCAAAGTTTGGGTCCCCAACTCTTTGAATTTAAGCCCCCTACTAGCCAAGTTTGGGTCCCCAATTCTTTAAATTTGGGCCCCCAACTCCCAAAGTTTGGGTCCCAACTCTTTTAATTTGGGCCCCCAACTCTACAAGTTTGGGCCCCCAACTCCCAAAGTTTGGGTCCCCAACTATCCAAGTTCGGTTCCCCAACTCTTTTAATTTGGGCCCCAACTCTAGAAGTTTGGGTCCTCAACTCTCAAGGTTTGGGTCCCCAACTCTTCGAATCTGGGCCCCCAACTCTTAAAGTTTGGGTCCCCAACTATCCAAATTTAGGTCCTCAATTCTTTAAATTTGGGCCCCCAGCTCTACAAGTTTGGGTGCCCAACTCTTCAAGTTTGGGTGCCCAATTCTTCAAGTTTGGGTTCCGAACTATCCAAGTTTGGGTCCCCAACTTTCCAAATTCAGATCCCCAACTCTCAAAGTTTGGTTCATTTGGGTCTTCAACTCTCGGAGTTTGGATCCCCAACTTTCCAAGTTTGGATCTTCAATTCTTGGAGTTTGGGTCCCCAACTTTCCAAGTTTTAGTCCCCAACTATCCCAGTTCGGTTTCCCAACTCTCCAGGTTTGGGTCCCGCACTTTCCAAGTTTGGGTCCCCAGTTCTTTAAATTTGGGCCCTCAATTCTCAAAGTTTGGATCCCCAACTATCCAAATTTGGTCCCCACTCTTTAAATTTTGGCCCCTAACTCTTAAAGTTTGGGTCCCTAATCCTACAAGTTTGGAACCCAAACTCCCAAAGTCTGGGTCCCAACTCTTCAAGTTTGGGTCCCCACCTCTCAAAATTTGGATCCCAAACTCTTTGAATTTAACCCTTTAACTTTCCAAGTTTGGATCCCCAACTCTCAAAGTTTGGTTCCCCAACTTTCAAAGTTTGGTTCCCCAACTCTTCAAGTTTGGGTTCCAAACTGTCCATGTTTGGGTCCTAAACTCTCAAAGTTTGGTTCCCCAACTCTTTTAATTTGGGCCCCCAACTCTACAAGTTTGGGTCTCCAACTCTACAAGTTTGGGTCCCCAACTCTCAAAGTTTGGATCCCCAACTCTACAAGTTTGGGTCCCCAACTCTACAAGTTTGGGTCCCCAACTCTCAAAGTTTGGATCCCTAACTCTACAAGTTTGGATCCCCAACTATCCAAATTTGGGTCCCCAATTCTTTAAATTTGGGCCCCCAACTCTCAAAGTTTGGGTCTCCAACTACCCAAGTTTGGGTCCCAACTCTTTAAATTTGGGCCCCCTACTCTACAAGTTCGGAACCCCAACTCTCAAAGTTTGGGTCCCCAACTCTCGGAATTTGGATTCTCAACTTTCCAAGTTTGGGTCCCCAACTCTTTGAGTTTGAGTTTCCAACTGTCCAAGTTCGGTTTCCCAACTCTTTTTATTTGGGCCCCCAATTCTACAAGTTTGGATCCCCAACTCTTGAAGTTTGGGTCACCAACTCTTTAAATTTGGGCCTTCAACTCTCAAAATTTGGATCCCCAACTCTCAAAGTTTGGTTCCCCAACTCTCAAAGTTTGGGTTCCAAACTTTTCAAGTTTAGGTCCCGAACTTTCCAAGTTTGGTTCCCCAACTTTCCAAGTTTGGTTCCCCAACTCTCAAAGTTTGGGTTCCAAACTTTCCAGGTTTCGGTCCCGAACTTTCCAAATTTGGGTCCCCAACTCTCAAAGTTTGGTTCCCAACTCTTTAAATTTGGGCCCCCAACTCTACAAGTTTGGGTCCCCAATTCTTCAAGTTTGGGTCCCCAACTTTCCAAGTTTGGGTCTCCAACTCTTTAAATTTGGGCCCCCAACTCTACAAGTTTGGGTCCGCAACTCTCAAATTTTGGGTCCCCTAGTCTTTAAATTTGGGCCCTCAACTCTACAAGTTTGGATCCCCAACTCCCAAAGTTTGGGTCCCCAAGTATCCAAGTTTGGGTCCCCAATTCTTTAAATTTGGGCCCCCAACTATCCAAATTTGGGTCTCAAACTTCTACATTTTGGATTTCCAATTTTCAAATTTAAATTCGAAAAATTTTAAAATCAAAACTTTATGTTCAAGTCTTTTAATTCAAATTCTTAAATTAAAATTTTTTAAATCAAAATTTCAGATTCAAAGGTTTAAAATCAAATGTCTAAATTAAAAATTAAAAACTGAAATTAAAAATTAAAATGTTTAAGTTCAAAATTTTTAATTTAGATGTGAAAATTTTAGTTTTTTAAATTTTAGTTTTTAAATTTTAAATTTTTAAATTTTTAGGTTTGAATTTTAAATTTTAAATTCTAAGTTTAAACTTTAAGTTTTAAATTTTAGTTTTTAAATTTTAAGTTTTAAATTTTAAGCTTTAATTTTTATAATTTTAATTTTAAATTTTAAATTTTATGTTTTAAATTTTAAGTTTTAAATTAATAAGTTTTAAGTTCAAGTAATAAATTTTACATTTTAAATTTTTAAGTTTAAATTTTAAATTTTTTATTTTAGGTTTTTTATATTAATTTTTCAATTTTAAGTTTTAAAGTTTTAGGTTTAAACTTTATGTTTTTTAAATTTAACTATTTAATATTAGGTTTTAATTTTACGTTTTAAAGTTTAAAGTTTAAATTTTGTGTTTTGAATTTTAAGTTTTAAATTTTAAGTTTTAAATTTTAAATTTTAAATTTTATCTTATAAATTTTAAATTTTAAATTTTATCTTATAAATTTTAAATTTTAAATTTTATCTTATAAATTTTATGTTTTAAAGTATTAAGTTTCAATTTTAAGTTTTAAATTTTATTTTTAAAATTTTTGTATTATAATCTTAAGTTTTGAATTTTATGTTTTAAATTTAAAATTTTGCGTTTTAAATTTTAAAGTTGAAATTTAAAATTTTAAAGTTAAAATTTAAAATTTTAAAGTTAAAATTTAAAATTTTAAAGTTAAAATTTTAAATTTTAAAGTTAAAATTTTAAATTTTAGATTTTAAATTTTAAATTTTATGTTTTAAGTTTTTGTATCATAGCCTTAAGTTTTGAATTTTACGTTTTAAATTTTAAGTTTTAAATTTTAGATTTTCAATTTTAAGTTTTAAATTTTTATGTTTTAGTTTTAAATTTTAAATTTTATGTTTTTAATTATTAAGTTTTAAATTTTACGTTTTAATTTTAAGTTTTAAATTTTATGTTTTAAGTTTTTAAATTTGAATTTTAGATTTTAAATTTTAGGTTTTAAATTTTAGGTTTTAAGTTTTTAAGTTTTAAATTTTACGTTTTAAATTTTACGTTTTAAATTTTATGTTTTAAGTTTTAAATTTTAAATTTTATGTTTTAAGTTTTTAATTTTTAAATTTTAAGTTTTTAAATTTTAAATTTTTAAACTTTAAGTTTTTAAATTTTTTAATTTAAATTTTTTATTTTTTATTTTTATTTTTTTGTTTTTTATTTATAATTAAAAAATTAAAAAATTTTAATCCGGATTGTTCAGTATAATTTTTTTATATTATGTTTTTGAATTTAGTTTTTAAAATTCTATTACTAAAAATTTTATTTTTAATATTTGAAGGTTTTAAATTTAATCATGATTTTTTACTTTTGAAAATCAATTTTAATATTTTTTTAGACACAAAGATTAAAAGGGCTTTATTACATTACAAGAGGTTGCGTTCTTTACAAATATTTTAAAAGTTTTATAATTTATTAAACCCCTTGAAATTCAATATTTCTTTTGAAAAGGATTGCGTCCTTTGTTCTAATTGGAAGGGAAGGACTGGACGGGCTTTGTTTTGAGGCGTCTGGACATACAATGTCAATAATAATGGTTTTTAAAATAAATAAAACATTTAAGTCAATTTGTTTTATTTCTTGAAGAAACTTTGAAACTCAATAACTTTGACACCGTAGGTCGAAAAGCCACAAAACAAAGTTTGTGCATCCTTCCTAAAACCCTAACCCTAAAAATGCATTGATATTGTTTTCAGTCCTTATTATATACACGTTTTTGTCTTCATACTTCATATGTTTGTAATTGATTTATATTGATTGAATTTTAAATCATATATTTGCAGAGTTTGCAGAAAATTACAGAATTTGCAGAATTTGCAGAACAACAGCAAAAATAGAAGTTAAAAAAACAAAAAAACAAAGGCAACAAGTTCTGAAAGTTCAATATTTGACATCAAGAAATGTGATTGAGTTAACTTTTAATGAGGGCCTAGGAGTTAGATGCAAAAATCAAGGTCATGCTAATATTCGATTTGAAAAATTGTATGTTCTTCCTTGTCCAAAAATTTTACAATGTGACTATTTTAAAAGAATTTTTGATGACAAACCTTCTGATGATATTGAAATAGAAGTTTGTCTAAAACAACAATATTTCATACATTATTGTCATAAAATTTGTTCAAGCTGTATGGACAATTTATATGTGCAAAATTCTTCTCACATTCAGTGTACTGAATGTAAAGAAGAAAACATACATGATTTTTCTTATTGTAAGGAATTAATGAATATGTGGTTATGTACATCTTTTAGTATTTATGATTTCAAAGAATTTCATGATATTTACAAAGGATTTGAATCTCATATAATACAAAAAATGAATTAAATTTAAAGAAAAAAATGAAGTCATCACCATTCATGATACTTCAATGCAAGTTTATATTTAAAGGATTTGCAGAATCTGAGATACTAAAACAATTTGGTATTAAAGAAGATATGCGTGTTATAATATCTTTTTCTAATGTTCCAAATGAATATAAAAATGAAAGAGCAAACAAGAGAAAAAATATATCAAAAAATAGTGAACCACTGCCTTTTGGGGAAGATGGTCAATATTCAACAGAATGGAAAAATTATTATTCATCTGATTTAATTAAAACACAATTTGGGCCTTTACTGGTATTAAATGGAAGTGACATTATAAATGATAATATATTGGATTTCCAAAAATTAACTTTTGAAATGATTTTATTAATATATCATCCTAAATTGTGGGAAGATTTTTCATACAAATCAATTGTTAATGAAGTTAATCATTATTACCTAACATCTCCATATAAAGCCAAAAAAAATCAACCAAATCCAAGAAGGGGACAATATCCTTCAATATGTCATGGTTATAGTGCCCATGGAGGACAATCGTCCAAGGGATGTGTAGTTATGTATTCACAAGGTAATTTAAATGATGAAATTCAAATGAGTTACAGGGCAATGGGAGATAATATATCATCATCAATTTGGAAGCACTTATCACGGTTTGGCAGTGCAATAGAAGATTTTTTTCAAAGACAATTTTTTCCTATAAATTGTATACCTATTGGATTGGAAGGATATGAAACACAGGTACATCAAATACATATATCTAAAAATTCTTTTATTCAACCACATATTGACCCTTCAGACATAGAGGCCTCCTTCATCACATGGTTTGCTAAAGGAAAACCTAAAGGAGGATTATTTGCAGTATTTCCACACTGTTTGAAATTTGATAATGACAATGGGGCAGGTATTTTTATAAAAAGTAAAAATATTACACATGGCACTTTACCATTTGATAGAATTTCTTTAAATGATTTCAAATTAGGTATAGCAATGGTAAATAAGACATGGTTATACACAAGACTACAGAATCAATTAAAAGAAGGAACTTCTTTAACATTTAAAAATAATGAGTGCTATACAGAAGACCTTGACAATAGTGAAAATATTTAGTCATAAAATTTAAACTCTAATTTAAATAAAATTTTCTTCATCTCTTATATTGTCATATATACTAATTAGAAGTATTGTAAGTTATTTTGTATATGTAATTACTGTTTTACACTTTGTTGCAAATACAACTGTGGGAAGTTGATGCAAGCAAAAATTCAGGTTGTGATTTCCCCCCCTTTTCCATAAAAGTTGAGAGCCATTGATATCTTAGAAAAAGAAAACCTCCAATGCCGTTGATCTTGAAAAACAAATAATACGGATATGGATACTCTGGAATACGGATACGGATATGGGTATGGATACTCTGAAATATGGATATGGATACTTTGGGATACGGATACGGATACTTTGGGATACGGATACGGATACGGGTACGGATACTTTGAAATACGGATACGGATACGGATATATGAAATAGATACGGATACGAATATATAAAATAGATATGGAATACAAAATATAAAATACATACGGCTTGGGGAGGACACTTCCCGTTTTTTAACCCCTAAACGTCCAAACTGCCTTTTTTGGCAATATAGTGATTTTGGGCAGCTCATTGCGTATGGAGTTTTTATTTTTTTTTGCTGAAATTTTCACACAATATGGGGACAAGGTTTATCTTTAAGGCCCAATAATTTTCATAATTTTTGACTTCATTGTTCAAAAGTTATTGCATGATCTGTAATTTTCAATGCTCGACGGGCAACCCAAAAAAAATCTAAAAAATCTAACAAAAACTTTTTTCAAAAATAAAAATTTGAAATTGGCTCTTTAGATTTATATAGACTTGGAAAGCTTTTAATCATTCCATTTTGATTTATGAGTTGAAAGTTATGAGGTGCTCTAGTTTGCGGGTAGTTATGGATTCCTTACTCAAAAATAAACTTTAGAGTCCTTAGTTTAACTCAATTTTTAATATCTTTTGAAAAAAAAAAAAGCATATAATGTAAATTGTTTATTACTATATTACCACCGTTGGGATTAGAATTTTTCAATTTTATAATTAAATTCTTAACAATTTACTGTTTTGAATCATGTAAAAGTGGCATGCCCTTTATAAGTAATATAGGGAAACGGAAAATGTGGTCCACTAAAATTTAGGTAGATATAAATTAGGGGCAAAAGAATGGGATCCTAGGAATTAAGTTTAGTAGGTTCAATTAATATTTACTTATAGTACTAGTTAGATACAGCTCAAAATACAAGTACTATGGTGTATCTACAGTGTATCTACAGCACATGTATAGTGTATCTTTAAGTCATATCTTTAAGCATATCTTTACAGCATACTGTAACAGACAGTGCAGTGTAGCTAGGCAGTGCGCGCGTTGCCTTCGAGGAGTTCTAGGGTTTCAGTTGAGGCGTCGGATGTCAAACTCGCAGTTTGCGCGATTGTTGTGATCGCGAGATTCAATTGTGAGATTCAATTGCCTTGGAGGAGTTTTTGGGTTTCAATTCGAGGCGTTTGCGCTTAGGCTTTACGTGCATTGGGTTAGGATTTAAGCGTTTCAGTGAGCTCTTTACGGTTTAAGGGTTGCGATAGGGTTCTTGGACATGGTCACTACAACTAAGATGTAGACAATGGAGGACGACTTTGGAGAACCAACTTTCTATAATAAGGTCAAGGTTTTCCAACACGAAACCTATGCATCACTGAGTTTGCATTTGGAGGAGAAATCAACGTTGGAATGGCCATTCGACTTCTGGGACAAGGAGGAAGGCAGCAGAATTTCGCATAAAATGGAATCCTTCAATGACATGCATGCAGATGTTTTTGTTTTGCCATTGGGTCTTGCGGTTTTAGGGGAAGCCTCCAAACGCTGGCACCTGGACAATACAGGTACGCAAAGTGAGGCCATACCTGAAGATAGAAACTGTGATCTTGGTTGTGAAGCAGGTGCAGTCCCCGATCTAGCAAACTCTAGGGTTAGTGGGACATTGGGAGTCACCAATTCCTTAGAGCATCAACTGAATTTCACTCTGCTTTCGGATCACATCTGGAACTGCTACCTTGAACACGGCGAGAAGCTGAAGAAGGAATTGTAGTGCGCCTCGTTGGAAGACAATCGGTGGTTATTGAAGACTGCCGATATCAATGGACAGGGGGTCGTTAAAAAATTTTGCTTGGAATGCTGCAAGGAGGTTGGGGGAGGCAGTGGTAAGCACGAGAAGAACAACATTCAAAATCTCTTCAACAATTTCAGATGGAAGCACTTGCAATGCAATAGCCACGTGAAGAATTGGTGCGCTCGTAATGGAGTGGAATATGCTGATCACCTGCAGTCCGTTGCTCCTAAGGGTAGGAACGTTGAGCGGTGAATGACTTGGGAACCTGATCATCACGGTTGGTCTGCGTGGAGCTCGACAAATCTTTGAGCGGTGGATGACTTGGAAACCTGATCATCACGGTTGGACTGCGTGGAGCTCAACAAATCTTTGAGCGTTTGGATGACTTGGGAACCTGATCATCACGGATGGGGTGCATGGAGCTTGACAAATCTTTGAGCGATACATGACTTGGGAATCTGATCATCACGGGTGGACTGCGTATATTATATTCAAGCTTCGATACAACGACATCGATTGGGCAAGGTCACTCTACGACAGGTTTGGTAATTCGAGACTCCCGCCCTATTATGGAAGGATGACTTCAAATGCTGTACTTCATCTGTTTAGGGTGTAGCGTACATAGCATTTCGTTGTAGTTCTTATTATTGGCCTTGTCATACTGGCTGTTCTTTATGATGTGTTCCATTGAACTTTCTTTGCCTTGGTTTTAAACATGTATGTGCGTAGAATGTCACCCTGGTGATAAAGCTTGGATTAGGTATGCAAAGTTTGAAATGGAGAGTGGTGAAATTGCCCGAGCTAGCCTGAATAAAGCAAAAAGTTAGGACCCCGAAGAAAGACGATGCAAAAGCACAGAGTCTTGCTAGGTACTCACTCTCCTGCTTCGTTTCTGGTGCTTCATGTCTGCTGTGCTTTATGGCTCATTTCTAAAGGAGTTGTAGTACTAACGGTTATTGGCATGCACAGGCTGTTTCTACTGATAGGTTTATTCACCTAGTGAATCACTGTCATAATTTAACCCCTTAATGGAATGAGGAAGTCCACGTCAGAAATTGTTTTTTTTATATTAATCATAGTTCTATCGATTAAGGATGTCGGGCATGAGTTCTTTGTGGTGGTATTTTGTTACTTAGAGCTCCAGAAATGATTTATTTCAGTTCCTAAAGCTATAGAAGCGGACGCATTTGGCCATTTGGGTACAAAGGGGAAACTTAAGATACAAGAGTTGTCCTAATGATGGCACTGGACTTCATGATTTTTGATTTTGAAGTATTGTGGATGAAATGGCAGATTTAATGATCTGACTCCGTCGATGTTTACAATCTGGTTGGGTGCAGGAATTCGTGCTTCGAATGACCTCTTTGAAGTTTGGGTAGCACCATGTCATAGAGCTTGATTTTGTTTTCTCACATGTGGTGGAGGGCATTAGAATGGCGTATTTTTTATGTAATTTTTTTATATGAGGCATATATTTGTGGTCAAAGTTCACAGATGAACTTCATGTCTATGTTTTTAAACACATTTTGTCCCTAAAATCTCTTCAATACTTTTTCAACCCTAATGTCTTGTTTTTGATTCTCATTCATGTATGTATTCGTGTTGTAATTGTTTTTATGCATTGTTATAACTTGAATCCTTTTTTCTATAAGATATTTGTTAGTCACTTGTATTTTCATTATTTTTTAGTTAGTTTTTTTCCTTACAAAGAAAATAGCCTCTAATATATTCCTTTGACCTATATATTATAAGTAATGATAGATATGATAATATGGATAATTTTTTTGCTTTATGTAATAATTGGGGTCCTTTAAATGCTTTCTAGAAGGTAAATAGGCCCCCAAAAAATATCCCACCGCCGCATATGGGTCCCCCAAAGACACAAGGACTGTCCTCCCCAAGACATACAGGATATGGAACTAATATGGATATCAATATATAAGACAGATATGGAATATGAAATACAAAATACATATGGGATATGGATACGGAATACATACAAGATATGTATGGGATATTTATATATACATATGGCCATACAAATACAACCATATGTTGTTCCATATTGTTATATTAATCTAGTATAAATTCGTATGGTTGAATATCCCAGAAAATATTTCTTAAAGTTTTTTTTTTTTTGCAATACAAATGGTAGTTTTGAATGTTTTTTGATGGATAAAAGGACTTTGAACTTTAGGAATTAACATCAAATGCAATGTTATAATTTCAAATCTCAAGCTTATCTAATTCCATTTTTTTGGCATGAATGGGATACCTAATTAACTCAAAAAGTCCCTTTGTTCCCTCGAGGGACAAAATGGATTTCGGCCAGGCTCCTACAATTTCAATATTTGTCATGATTTTTCTGAATTTTTTTGTAAAGATAGAAAAAAAAACATTTGCTTTTTGGGAATATAATTTTTATTCCAATTGGAGCTTTGTAACAAAACTTTTGGCACAAAAAGTCTTTTTTTTAATTTGATGGGCAGAAAAGAAATTCACAAAAATTTAAAATAATTAAAAAAAATTGTTTCTCATATACTGTATTTTTAACTACATGTGAAGCTTTGATTCATTCCATTTGGATTTGTTATGTGAAAGTTATGGATAATCTTATTATTCGGGCAATCAAAGAATCTTCTTGAAAAAATAACTTGTAGAGTTCATTTGTGAATGCAATTTTCACAATTTTTCAAAAAAAGAGTGTCACAAGGCTAAGGTCTTTTGGTAGAACAATCTCACCATTGAATTTAGTGTGTTTCAATTCTAACTTAGAGCTATCAACGATTTAGTTTTTCCTTCAATCTTGAACCTACATCTATTTAATAATTTTTTAATGACTGAAAATTAAGTAAAGTTTTATTGAATTTTTTTTCTAAGACTCTCAACTCAATTGTTCAACATAAAAAATTACAAATTCAAAATCAATATTGCAAATATTTTAAGTTAAGATGATTCAAAGCCAGGAAATCTAGTTGAGCAAGGTGCAAAAAAACTTGTTTTTTTGACATTCAATACAAATATCTTGCAATCTACACGGTCAAAGTTTCTACAATTTCTTCCTTACATCCTTATACTACTCTAGTACAAGATCCTACTATTAAATATGTTTTTTGTTTTTATTTTTGTTTTTTTACTTTTTCAATAGAAATGACAGTTTTTGAGTGGTTTTGATAGAAAAAAGGTCCTAGGATTTTAGAAATTAAAATCTCATAACTAAAACACTTGAAGACAAGATGGATTTCAACACCCTTTATATGGATTTTTGAATTAATTAGATTCAAAAATTAGATTTTGGTTATGTGATAAATTATTATTATTTTTTATTTTTTATTTTTATTTTTATTTTTATAAGAGATATCATTCATTTATTAATTAATTAATTTGGTCTCCTTGCCTTCACAACATTTTTTAGCCCTTAAAGCTCTAAAATGTGTTTTTGGACAACATAGTGATTATAGGCAATTCACTGTAAATGGAATGTTTATTTTTTTTCTTTGAAATTTTCAAACAATGTATGCCCAAAGAATATCTTTCAAGCCCAACAATTTTCATTGTTGTCACCTCTAAACCCTAAATCCATTAAAAATGAATAAAGACGTCATTTTATGGTCGCCATTGGTTGGTCATTTAGGGGTTAAAATTGCTTTTGAATAATTTTCTTTATTTAGTCTTGTATTTCAAAATATTTGATAAGACTTATGAAAGTGTTTGATTTTTGTTCAATTTAGAGCAAATTCTGAGGAGTTCAAAAAGGGCCTCGGGCATTTACTGGTTAAATTTTATATTCTTTCGTGCTTAACAATGTCTAATGAAAAATTATTAGACATGGTCAGGAACTAGCAAAAGTATAAAGCCTTTTACAAGGTTTTTAAAAAGACCATATGAATGACAGAACTTGAAAATGTCAAATTAGAAAGTATATACACAATAATTAAATTAGGTTCTTCTACATTAGTTTCTTGACATTTGACGCTGTATATGAAATTTTGTTTTACAATACAGAAATGTACTACTTTTGAAGTAAGTGTTATTATAATTGGGACTAATGAATCTTTGCATGTACAAATGAAAATATTTGTAGAGTATTTAAGGGTTGTAAAGTAGCTTCTTTGGAGTAAAGGAACCTAATTGTTAAGGCAACCTAATTTCACTATTTTGTGTAGATCTTTGTTTTGGAGGGGAGAAAGGGACTCTATTTTTGATATAAGGTAGAACAACCTATGACCACCCAGATTTGCAATCTGGGTATCTTGTGCAATGTGCATATTGTTGTCTGTAGTTTTCAGAGAAAGAAGTCGTTGAATTGACTGAAATACAATTGGAGTCATATTAATCTGATGAGAATTCAAATTGATATGAATTTTCAAACACGTTTGGTGCAAAAATATAAAACCGTTAGTAGGTGGGGGTCATGACCATCTTTAAAAAGTACAAAATTAGTGACCTACCATCCTAATCCGTTTGATGAGTGTTCTAAAAGCACAAGTTCAATATTCTAAATGCACCTATTTTATTGGCTGAAACTACAGCTTGTTCTGACTAGCATTTATTTGCAACTCAGCTCACCTAAACCAACATTTACTAAACTACATCTCTATCAACCTTAAACCATTCATAAATCGATGTAAACTTGATGTCATTCTCTGACAATAGCACCCAATTGATTGCCCAAAGAAATGACTTACAAACGTTGTGGAAATGGGTGGGAGACTGACGAAAATGGGAGGATCCTGTAGATGTCGGAATTGGGTCACTGACGGCATTGGGTTGTTCTACCTTATCACCTGCATGCATTATTGTGAGCAGTGGATTTTGCATCATATCCTTAATATATATATATATATATATATATATATATATATATATATATTTTTTAAGTATTTTTGAAATACTTTTTTTCTTGTTTTTTTAATCTTTTCATGTATTTTTTTCGTCGTTTGTTTATGTCCTTTTTTTAGTTTGTATAAATTTTCTTTGTCTTAATGTTCTTTCGTTCTCTTGCTTATCTTTCTTAATGTCTTTTTTCATTTCAAAATTATTGGTCTTCATACAGAAGCTTTAGAATTCAAGTGTGCATGTGCGACTCCATGACGTGATGGAAGTTCTCATGTTTTCATTACACACCTCAGGAATGTGTTCCACTTTTCCTTAAAGTAAGCAGTGATATCTGTGGCGAAGAAGAGGATCTTGGAATACCGGTTTGGGCTATTAAAAGACAAAAAAGAATGAGTTTTTAGAGGTGCGTACTGCTCGGAACTCCCGGTCTTTCAATAAAAAATTATCAACCGTGACAGTTCTCGGCCTTAGTCCTCACAGATTGCTTGTAGTCCGACTGAAGTTCGAGTGGACATCATCTAATTGTGCGTCAGTTCATGCGTGATATTTGTTGTTGCAACTGTACTGAGAGAAGCCTGAACCTCTTAGCAGCGATTTTTTGCGCTGCCTTGTTGTTGGAGTTCTCCACCAAATATCAAGTAAGTGTTTGATAAGAAGGACAGCACCCCATATTGTTTTGATGTCTGTAATTGAAGAATTTGAAATGTGTGAAGCTTGTTGTTTGAAATATGAGTTCATCATTTACATGATTTTCAACCTCCAATCGCCACCCAGTGCAGTCTGGTATGGTGAAGTTACTTTTAGGTAACCGAAAACGTATGACGAAGTGGATGCAGAAGCCGTAACCGATAGAGTTGCACGTTAATTGTTGAATGGCACCGGAACTCAAATTTACGGAGTGCATGGTCAAACAGTGGATGACGCATAAATTCAAGCAGGTTACATTGATGTGCAGTTCTAGACTTTCAGGCCACGTTACTAATTTGTGCGTGCCTGAGCTTGCACTGCTGTCTCAGTATCGTACGGCAGAGAGAGAAGTTGTCATCTCGCGGCACACATGCTCGGCGGCCACACCGACAAGGTCGTGTTCAACCCTAAAACCATTGGATTCAGGTACACGAACATGTGTGGATAACTTGTTTGGAGGCATATTGACTGTTCAACACAGACGGAGAAGCAGGTAGAAGTTTACATTGGAATTTTTTCTCTACTTTCTTTTGTTTTCTTCTACAACAACTGTAGATAGTATGGAGCGCGGCAAAGGCAGTATTGAGGATCAGGTTGTACAGAGCAATTTGATTAGTGACTTCAAGAGAACTACATCTGCATTTCAGGTACTTACGGACTTAGTGAATTCATTTATTCTTGTTCCGCATGATGTACATGTCTGCCACGTTATGGACATTCCTTCACGATGCAATTGATGTATGCATTTGCGTAGGGCCTGGGACGATGAAATGTCCAACCACCGGAGGACAACCTGCACTTCGTTAGCATCTTATGAATTGATTGCATCGAGCCAAGATTCCGTAGGTGAAAGTACTCCACATGCTGCCAGAACTGAGACCAATGAGGAGACTAGCAAAAGTCTGATCGATTTCATTTTCGAAGAGTTTGAAAGTTCAGAAGAGTATTATTTGGAACAACTGGTTTTGCTACATGAGGAGCACATGCGCTTATGCACCGGAGGCTTCATTGGCGGCACTGAATTCTGGCCCGAAACAATAGACAATGTGTACAATAGAAACACTTATACCATGTCATGTTTCTACCACGGCGACTACCCGTTTGACACGTGGGAGGAGGAATACGATTACTATCTTTGTGTGCAAGTTTGTAGAGCAGAAGAAGAGGAAGAGCTGGATTCTTCTTTGTATGTCCGATTGGAATAAAGCTTCATTGATGTTCATGAAGACGGAGTTAGTTCTAAGGTAAACAAAATCCTCTTGTTCCCTTCTTTATGTCATTGTAAGGCAAGAATGGTGCACGGTAAGGCAGAAGTGGAAGAAAGCTACTACAAAAGTATAGCATGTTTTTATGCGACTTGAACTACCTCATGTGCACTCGTAATATAGTGGATTCATCATCATACGTGTAAGTGAAGAACGTGAACATACAATGTGTTTTTCCATGAGTTGAAATCCATGGAAAGTACAATTGCAGCTGATTCTCTGCACAGAGAATCAGTGGTATGATGAATCTGAAGCATGCTTCACAGTTTGAAGACTGACATATTGTGTCTGTTGTTGTTAATGATTTCAATCTCAATGACATGTCTCTAAGAGGCTGGACATGAAGTTCCTCATGTTCTTGTCATGAGAATTTCAGTCTTATAAACAAAAGTGCAACCAAAGTGCATTGTAAGTCTGTAACTATTTCTAATGCATTGGGGAGTTTACTTTTCATTTTGCAGGAGCGTGAGTGTATAGTCTTCGGAAGTGTAGTAAGGGACAATACAACATGGAAAGTGAGGGTCGGCAGAGATTGCCATTAAATCACCGTGATCGTATCCAAGCAAGAGACTTGAAGTTGTATAGGAGAGACAAAGAGAGAGCAACGAGGAATGGAAACAATAGTTACAGATGTCCATGTAATTTGTGTGGCGGTCGAAGGCCATGCAGTAATGGTGTTTCTTTACATTTGAGGTCACATGGTGAAAAAATAACAATCAATTCAAAATGAAATTGGCAATCTATAGTATTTTTAAAACTAAAAATTTTTTGGTCTGCTAAAGGAGCTTCAAATATACGATAATAAATAGACTTTTGAAAACTAAAAATCACCAAAATCAAATTAGTAAGAATGTAAAATCTGCTAGTAATTCATAATTATTTTTAAAATATCTAATTTTTAATTTTTATTGAAAAAAATTAAAAAAATATATATTCATATTTTATAAAATTTGGATTTAGGGTTGAAAATTGATTTGAAGATTGATTTGAGCAAGTGCTATGACCCCAGGGAAGAAATAGAACTTAATGCCTTAGCCTTTAGTGCACTTGATTGTAAGTGACAATGACTACCAGCAATCTTGTAGTAATATCTATTGTTTATGTTCTAATTACGAAGCATATATATCATCTATTAAGATGGATTGGCAAATATTTCTATTGGCAACAAACTTCAAAGAACATTTAGGCATATAAAGTAAGTTACGGCACATTTTAGTGTAGAATAAAGATGCTAAAATTAAACTAGCAACACAATTGAAGGTGAAATTTGATTGCTAAATCTACTAAAATGAAAACAATTTGAAAACTATAAAGTGATTCAAAAGCAACATACAAATACATTGGTGGAAAAAAATGTCATTGGATTGACACATTGTATCTACAAAATGGCTTTGAAAAGTCAAAAAATGAAAAAGTTTGGGTCCCCAACTCTTCAAGTTTGGATCCCCAACTTTCAAAGTTGGGGTCCCTAACTCTCAAAGTTGGGGTCCCGCAGTTTGTGTATTTACGCTATCATCTATAGCCTTCAATAAACAGCATTGCATGTCAATTTTTGAAGGGCTCTTCGAGGGTTTAAAATTTTTCTAAAGGTTGTTTTGATTCATAATTTTTTTTTCTTTTGATAGGGCGACAACTACGACTCTTCGGACAATGAATGGGAAGTCCACATCAGCCGTAACGCACGGGCTTTTTTGGGATTGGAGGAGCCTATTCAAGAAATTCCACTTGATGGTGGACTTGGGGTTGCCCGAATGGTTAGAGATGCTTTGCAGAGAGCGGATGAGATACATCAAGCTGCAATGGACGGTGCAGATGATGCTTTGTTGCATCCGGACAGGGCAAGTGAATTTTCTGGTGGAGGACAGTCATTTGATTTGGTGGAACCAATGGAGTTGTCAATGGATTCTACGTCAGCATCAGTACAAGACGAGCTCGAAGATAATTTTGAGGACGCAATGTACAATTTCCAGCCCTCAGATAGTGAGCCGTCGTCATCCGAAAGTGGGGGCTCAGATGCAAATTCTGATTTTGACAATGAAGAAGATGATTTGGAAGAGTTCTTGAGGCAAATTCCAAATGGGCGCTTGGGTGAGAATCCAGCAATAGACATTGCTGCAATGCTTCCTCTCTTTGAAGGAGCAACATTGTCTATGCTCAGTGCCACCCTATTGATAATGAATTGTTGCCGTACTCATAATGTTTCAAATGCATTTGTGAACAAAATGCTCATGCTATTGTATAACTATGAGCATTCTTCCAATAGGAAATGTATTGCCAAAATCAGAATATGAAGCAAGCAAGATGTTGAAGAACTTTGGATTGGCATATGACATAATCCATGCTTGTCCGAAGGGTTGTGTTTTGTTTCGTGGAGATTTGGAGTCTGAGGAGAGTTGTCTTGAATGCGGAAGTAGCAGATATCGACAATGTGGTTGTTCTACTGTTCTCGCTTTGGTATTGCACCATTTTCCATTGATTCCAAGATTGTTGTGGATGTTTAGTTCAAAGAAGCTATCAGAGTTGAATATATGGCACCATACCAACCGTAGTACCGATGGCAAGATGCGACACACTGCTGATTCACCGCAATGGAAATTTGTAGATACAAAGTTAGAACCAGCGACAATGGCTAATAGATTTGGATCAGATCCTAGGCACATACATTTAGGTATGGTAACAGATGGCTTTAATCCGTGGTCTGAAAAGCGTAGCACAGATAGTATGTGGCCAGTCATGTTCTTGAACTACAATCTACCGCCTTGGTTAGTGACAAAAAAATATTTTGTCATGTTGTGTTTATTAATTCCAACAAAAGTCAGTGTGACTTTACAAAACTTTGATGTTTTCTTGCAACCGGCAATTGATGAGTTGCAGGAATTGTAGACGCCCCAAGCTGTACGGACCAGAGATGCACGTGTGCCTGAAGGTATACAACATTTTAGTCTTCGAGCATGTCTCATGTGGACACTACATGACTTCCCAGGTTATGGATTGGTGGCTGGTTTGACAACAAAGGGTTTTAAAGCATGTCCAGTGTGCGGTCCCAATACCGTGTCGCGGTATTCAAAAGTATTGAGGAAAAATGTGTTTTGCAATTGCCATCGCCGTTACCTCCATGCTAATGACTATTTTCGAGGAGATTTTGCTGCCTTTGATTATGGTGTTGAATGGGATGTGGAATTGGATGCTCTATTGGGGAATGAGACTATCTGTGTTAGAAGACAAAGCGAGCAGTTCCTTTGGAATGGAGGAACAGAGAGGCATGAAGATTTCCCAGCTAGAATACATGGTGTGAAACAAGTATCTGCTTTGTTCCAACTTCCTTACTGGCGGGTGAGTGCAATTCTCTATTAGTATTTTACAATGGGAAGGCACTTGTAGTCCTTTACTTTGTATGTGGATGTACTTTAGTTTCTGGAATGAAAAGCGATTGTATACCAATAATTATAGGTATGTGAATTATAAATGGTAAAAACTAATGATTTTTGTATATTCTATGTAATACAGAAACTTCCTTTTCGTAATTTGTTGGATGTCATGTACATTGAAAAAAACATATGCGAAAGTTTGTTGAAGCTGTTGTTCAGCATTACGGACACTGCGGCATGTCGTCGAGATATGGAGGAAGAGCGGATCAAACCACATCTTTGGATACAAAGAAATGTGGAGGAAGAGGATCATTTTGTTAAGCCAGCAACTCCGTATGTTTTAACGAAGGATGAACAGAAGATTTTGTTACAACAGATTGAAGGAATCACAGTACCAATTGGGTATTGTGGTGACATGAAGAAACACATCTTGAAGAACAAGCTAGAAAATATGAAGTCTCATGACTTCCATATCCTATTACAATTCATATTGCCAGTGTGTTTGAGGCACCTAATGAATCCTGGACCACGCACAGCTATTATTAGGTTGGGACGGTTGTTTACAATGTTATGCAAAAAAGTTCTCAATATTGAATAATTGCAAAGTTTGGAGGTGTATGCAGCGGAGACAATATGTTTATTGGAGGTTTGGTTCCCCCTTCCGCTTTTGACATCATGTGGCATTTGCCAATTCACTTAGCAAAGCAAGTGAAACAGTGTGGTCCAGTGGCAAATACATGGTGCTATCCTATAGAAAGACACATGGTTGTTTTTTAAAAATACATTCAAAAAAGGTCAAGGCCAGAGGGATGCATAGCGAATGCGTACATGTACAAAGAAGCATTGGGCTTCTGTACAGAGTACTTCAAGCTATACAAGCACACAAAGAGAAGAGTATGGGACAATGATGAAGAACCCGGTGACTATGGCAAAGTTTTGATGGGGAGAGCAAAAGAAAAAGTGTTGTCCCCTGAAGAGCATTGGACCATTCATTCGTGGATTATAAAGAATTCAGCAGCCACAACAGAAGCTTGGAATTAACATATCTTCCCTTTTGTTATTGTTTGTAATGTTCATTATTTGGAGTGAAGAGGAAAAAGAGAAACATGAAGGAAAGTTTTAAAATGTATTATTGGACTTCTTGTGTGATATGGTTGAAAATTCATTATCGTTGTTGTTGTCTTTTATGTGTACCTTAGCCCCTAAATGTACAAGTTTATTTTTTGATCTTCTTGGAATTTGCTTTAAATTGAACAAAAAGCTAACATTTTGATAAGATTTATCTTTTCTTTCTGAAATGTAACCATTTAAATTTAAACTAGACATGTTAGGAATCACATGGAAAAGTGAACACAACAATATCATTCATGGATTGAACGATTATAATGTTTGATCATGAGGGTGTTGAAACTATTAAATTGATTTGAGTTCTATCAATTCTCTTTTCACATGTCACCCAAAAAAATATGAGCAAAAAATACATAACAAGTATAACTCCAATCAATTAATGGCTTTTTCAAAACTACTATACAATTTTTTAAAATAAATTTCTAATGTGATTCTTCCTACAAGATCTTGTGTATTTGAGGCTTTGTTCCAAAAGCCCTCAATGCTAAAAAATCAAAATCTGTAGTGGACACCCTTGTATAAAATCTTAAATTAAAAAATTATAATAATTCATTTTCAAAATTGGTTTAGTGATGCTAAAACTAGACTTAAAAACAAATTTTTCAAGAATATGAATTACTAAAAAGAATAACTTGGTAAGGTTCTATTTAACTTCAAAATTTTATCAGCACCAAAATTTGTTGCCGTAGGCAATTAAGGGTTAGAAGAAGGTAGGTACAATATAGGACCATCAATAGTCCTTCTGAAGGATTATTTTAAGCAAGAAACAAATTTTCAATTATTTCCATTTGTTCTAATTATTGTAATTAACCTAATACCTTTGCAGAGTATACAACGAAGAACATGACACACTGCAACTAAAGAAGCAGCTTTACTAGAGGCAAGCCGCAGCAAGGGGGATGTCAAGAAGGCAGTAGTATGATTACCCGCTACACATTCGGGATGATCTTCCCGATTTTGTAGAGTGGCTCAATGATTACACAGCATCTCTCATTCGCATGCATGGAATAGGGAATAACGTTATATTCATTAAAATGAGAGGATTCCACTGAATTGGGAGCAGTTGAGACGAAGTAATTGGAATACAATGCATTGAAATATAGTAGACATCGGTGTAAAACATATAATAAGTATCATTAACAAGTACAATATCAGCCTACTATTATGAAGACGGGAACACAAAAATCAAACAATTGTGTCTTCCCTTGTATACTTGATTGATTTATACAATCACGTGATATTTTTCGACGTAAACGCCTTGTAAAGTTTTATCACAGTGTACGTAATTACTGCGAGTGTGATTCACTGCAGAATTGCAATGTAAGTAATCTGTGGAGAGAGCTTGTATACCTCTAGACTACGACTCTACAATATGAACATGTCCTATATGTGCGACTTACTCTTGAGCATCTCCATGGCCTTCCTAATCTCTGGCCCACGACTATATCCATTACTAGCCTGCTTGTACTCTCGTCGTGCCTGTCGCCTCTGTAGTTCTAAGAACTTTTGATCCCACCGGTCAAAAAATGGAGAAACACAACTCTTGCTCGCCCCTCCGCTGTGCATTTTGGACTTTCTTACTCCCAGGGAAAGAGGTCGTGGCCGAGGAAATGAGGGCAAGTCCAAATTGACAGCAACCTTCTCTTTGCCCAATTCACGTGGCACTTCTAACACTGGTGACAATGCTAACAATGGTGACATGGCATTCCCGTACAATTTCCTCTGTGGTGCTCTGTCAGAGGCTGACGGTGACATCTGCAAAGCAAAAACACCTCTAGACTTTAGTGGAGAAGGGGAGCAGGATTTAGGCAGACGAGAAGTTCCACTCGGAGGACTGTCTACCACACCATCCTCAAGAGGTCTAGTAGAATAATCCATCGTGGAGTTTGCTATTGCCGCCGAGCAAAGGAAGTTCCCCGTGCTCAGAATTGCGTTTTATCCATAGTCTAGGATGGAATCAGCCGACGCCTTACAAGTGAGGCTAGCATTCATGAGCGGAGACGGGGAGAAACGCAAATTCTGAGAACAACACACAGTAAGAGATATTATCACTTGAGATGAACAGAGCAAATCCCATCATCGAATGCAACCTCAAATATCCAAGGCGAGTGCAGCAAAATGCTTAACAAGTAAGATAACCAAGACTTGAAACCAAAACAGGAAGTCATATTCAAAAATCATATGAGAATATTTTATTTCACGAGATAAATGTGCATACAGAGCATTACGAGTACATGAGTTATTACGTGAGATATTGACTCAACTATCAGGTCGATGCGAGCTAAAGCGCACAGGAATGTACATCTCTCTAATTATGTGCCTAATAGATTGGGCCGAGCTGAACTACACTATTGATACATACAGAGCACTATCCTATCGTAGACTCTCTGAAACTCGCACTGCATTCAAGATGCTGTTGTATGTGCAACGACTTCGTTCGTCGCAGAGCATCCTCCTCCCAATCTTTTCCTTGTTAGTCTCCCGGAATGACTTCAGCCCTATGTCCCGAGCATTTGTCAAACGCTTGAACCACGGTAACAAGACGTCAAGCAGAAACGTGTCCTTTGCACCGTTTCCCTTGTAATTCCAAGAGTCCGGGAGAATGACATTCTCGGTCTTGTTCATCACGTGCTTCACTAGGCTGTCATCAGCTGCAATTGTATTTTCATGGTTGAATTTCCCTCGGTATCCCTTGAACAAGGTACTCATGTTTTTGAAGAAGAGATCCTTACTCGTGCCCGGTTCACTAAAAGTCCCGATGCATCCGAAATCATCTTTGTACTTTAGTTTCGTGCACGAGTCCTGTCCGAGAACAAACATGGGGTACTCCTGACCCTCAAATAGGTACAAGCAAACCTCTTCTGTGGTGGACTTCTTCATGGAGCTCCAAATAGAAACAAATACTATGCGTCCTAACTCACGGAGGAACTCAGCGCAATTCGGGCGGACCCAAACTACCTTCGGTCCAACTAATGTCGGAATGGTTGCCAAGTGCGGCTGCGTCGCGTCACGGGCGTGAAAGTACGAGCCCTTGGACTTCGCATCTTCACAGACACACAAAATTCCATTCAGGTCCAGGACAACGTTGAGCCACTTCTCCGACACCCTGGACGTCAATGGAAAGTCTACCTCCTTCGACTTTCCTTGGGGACATCAAGGATCCTCTCCTTGCTATCAAACGTACAAATGTACAGCCAGTTACTACGCTACACTGACACATTTCGATAGCATCTGGACATCAAGGAAGAACTAAAGAGGACGACCTACTGTCCAAATAAAGGAACAAAATGCAGTCACTAAGCCCCTGAAAATTTAACCGACGAGAACGCAGAATTACCTGCTCCTTTGGAGAAGTCTGTTGTTGAGCGGGGTCCGCCAACGGAATCTCCAAGAGCTCCGTGTCCGGAATAGAGGTGTCAGCATCCAGAGGTCCACGATTTTCCACGGCGGCAGCGCTTGTATGTGGATTTTCCGCAACAGGGATACGCTCTGGAGACGTTGGTGGAATCAAGACAAGTGCCTCTGCAGTTCAGGAATTTCCAAGAATTAAATCCGTGAGACATCGGTATATTTCATCATATCAAAATGAAGTAAGTACAAAATTGATTTTCAAAATGAGAACTCAGTGGTTATGTCCACTACAAGTCTTCCGCCAAAAAATGTTTGTCTATCGACCTGAAGATCTACATCTATATACAAGCTATGCTACAAATCAGCTCAAGTCAAGCTAAAACTACACAAATGACATCGAGCGATATTTGCAAATTAACCTGCAAGTGGATCTGGATTGACTAGTGGAGCATTTTCTTCATCTACGTTGGCAGTGTAGTGTTCCTGGACCGCGACGACATCAGAAGTAGGAATACGTGTAGGCTCCTTGTCAACAACCTCGCCGTGCAATTCCAGGGGATCCAAATCCTCTGTAGGTGGTGCCGGTGTCTCCGGGCATGCGAATTGAGGAGGAGGCGGAGTGGGAACCACGAATTCTCTAGTCGAAGGTGCAAGTGCAGGAGGAGGAGGTGCAGACATGATTTGTACTCCGGGCTCCACCAATAAACTAGATGATCCACTGTTATGGGATCCTCCTGTTGGACCTTGGAGGAGCATCTGCTGACCTGCCGGCTGCAAAGATGCCAGAGGTTGGATTGCACCCACATGGTGCATGATGGTCTCAAACTGGTTGGCAGACTGCTGTTGTTGCATCAGGAACAACTTCTTTAACTCCTCCATTTGCCTCGCATTCTCTGCAAACATCTCCAGGTTGGACCTGCGGTCGTCTATCCGGTCCTTCCTGAGCTGTTGAATCTTCGCCTGTCTGATGTCGTCTTCCTCATTCATCCTCCGACTCTTCTTCTCTCGGGCAGTTGGCGACGGCGAGGGCGACGGCTGCGTCCCTATGAGCTGTCCGGATGAAGCCGATGATCCCCGGATGCTTTGTGAACCAAACACCGTTGGTGTAGTCTACTCAGTTGGTACGTCATCATCGTCGACATTGTCGTTTAGCTCGTGCTCACTGTCCAATGAGATGTCGATATTCTCGTTTGCTGCAGGTTGCGAACGTCTGGCTGGTGTCCAATTGGCTTCTACCACCGCCTTCCCCTTCCTCTTCGACAATGACGGCGTCCCTGACTGCTGAGGTCTCCTCGGATACATGGCCTCGTCAACAAAATAGCCGGATGGTAGGAAGTCGTTCTTGTCAAGAATCTTAGCGACACTCGCAATCCTTGTCCAGTCGTCGGACTCATCCGAGTCCCCCACCGCAAATACAGTGAGCCCGCTCATCTGTAGGACAGACAGGAAATCAGTCACTTGCTCACAAGTACATTACAGATCGGTTCGACTTGAACAGCAGTCAGACGAAGTATACATCAGGTCGACTCGACCTGATTTACTAACTGACTATGTGCCTAATGTACAGGAATGATCATCACACTTACCATTGCAGCACATGTGAATTTGGAGCCAGCGAAGAGTGACAGAACGTTCGTCCCAGGTATGCAGAACTTTCTCAAAATACGGATATAGAACTCCATCCGCAGCTCTATGTTGTTGATTCTGAATTCGAGTTCATTGTATAGCCGCGGCTTTGTGTATGTATCCGTATTGGGTGCGTCATACGATGACCTTATGTCAACAAAGTTTTTGTTTCTTGGACTCTGCAGAAACGTCAGATAAATTTTCTCGACCGCCTTCTTGTTGTTGACGGAGTAGTCGCCCATCCTCTCCTGACTGGCTGGTATGTAGTCCAAGAAAGTCATCTTGTATTCCTTCAAGACATCATTCGATTCGATGTAATGGAGAAGCTGCGTGTGTTCAATTATATCCGAGGCTATCAAAAGCCAATTCTGAATGTCCTCAAGGTGCGATTGACCTTTCTCCTGGAATGATTTTAGCGCAGCTGTAAAGAACGGGTTGGACGGCGTGCACTTCTCCTTGTTCATGACGAAAGGTGTATACTGCACGTCCCATACACCGAACGCCATGTTTTTCAAGTGCTCGGCTGTCATCGTCCCCTTCGGCCAGTTCTGGTGCTCTTCTAATTTTATGTCATATGGTCAATAGTAAGCGGCAGACATTTGCGGGACGAAGTTATTTCAACGTTCAAGAAACACCTTGAAGAATTGGGCCGCGTACGGCGACATTTCTTCCACAGATTTGTTCTTTGCTCTCGGCTGCTTGGCTTCTGCCCAGTAATCGTCTCCAGGTTGCTCAAGAAGGACGTTCATCGTGGCACTCGTGAAGTTTCGACTTTTCTTGAATTGCCTCCACTTCACCACGTTCAACTCGTCCATGGCGTTCATCAGCCCCAGTGTCGGATCCACGAGGTGCAGTGCCCGCTTCATAAGGTATTTACGCTTCCGGCGCTCGATCCATTCTTTGCATGTGTAGCAGCTCTCGAGCACCCCCGTGATCAGTTTAATTGTCACTTTTGGATACTTCATGTTCTTCCTTCCTGGCTCTTGATGTAGGATGTGTTTGGCCAACTTCATGAGGTCATCCAAGGACAAATTGCCAAGCCACTTGAAGAATTCGTGTGTAAGGTTCCCGTTCTCTGGCTTCCAGGTTGTTCTCACGTTAAACTTCATGTGGGTGTCTAGGTCCATGAGCTCCCCATGCGCCGCGCTCGAAATCACTTCGCTCCAGAGACTGAAGACTTCATCCGGAGCGGTAATAATCTTGAGCTCGTTTACAATCTTTAGCTTTTCCTCCGCGTCCTTGCCTTTCGCAGCCTTTTGAGCCTTCACGATGTCAAGCATGGCGAAGCGCTTGTACATCGCCAAAGAGAATTCCTGCCCGAAGGAGAAGCATCACAGAGTAGTGAGTAAGCATGATTCAGGTCGAGTTGACCATATTTGCAGCAGTCCGACATGTGCTGGGTACAGATAGGGTACGATTTATCAGTTCAGGTCGAGCCGACCTGATATACATACCTTGAACATTGTCTTATTCACTTTGTTGTCCGCGTTCCGCCTGGCATTGGACTTCTTTCCAACCGGTGCGGCTTCTTTGGGATTTATGGGTCTCCCCATGATTTCCCATACCTTCCTCGCTCCAAGAATGTTCGTGGACCACGACGGCTTCATGGCAACGAAGTGATTCACTCGGTTGTAGTACGCGGAGATGGCTCGGAGCTTTTCACCATCTGGTGACCAGACCACGTAACACTCCCACTGTCGGAAGTGCTTCACAATCTCCTCGTCCAGTCCTTTCGCCACCATCAGCTTGCTGGCAGTTACGTTGTGCTGTCCGTTAATTATGTAGAACTTCTTGTCCTTCAAGAGTGCCCAGTCTTCGGGTGATGGTTTTTCTGTCTGATCCACGGGCATGACACATAGTGTTTGTTTTGTTGACTTGTCAGGCATCTCCCACAGAAACGTCATGACGTCCTCGGCCAATCTCTGTTCATGGCTTCTAATGTTTAGATGTGCAAGTGCCTCGCTGAGCTGGTCGATGGGGATTGTTTTCTTCTCCTCTCTGTCGAAGACGTATGCAATTTTTCCAGTACGCCTTGTATGCAGCCGTGGAGGCGTCGTAATCATGTTTCCGCTTAGAGTCATACGCCACCGGTACATCAGTGACCGCGGAGACGAAGCTTTGTTCCCCAGTTGCAGATGCGCTTGCGTCCTTGTCGAATGGGACGATTTCGGACAGCGATGCCAGGTTGCTTTTCCTTCTGCCAGAAGAGATGCACCCGTTTGCTTGCTCCTTCTCGTACCGCGACTCTGCTGCGTTCCTGGAGTTCCCATTGATCCCTGCTCTTCCACCGCGCTCGGACTTTCGGTGGAGACCGACCGTGGAGTCATGTCCTTATGCTTTGCTTGGAGTTTGGCCTTCAGGACAGCGAAGTCGACAAAGAGAATCCGCAGTTTCGCGCACAAGCTCTTTCCGATCACAGTCCTCCCACTTGCCATCTTGAAGAAGCCTAGGTCGACTTTCTTCTCCAGTTCCGGTATCTCGGTTCTGTAGTTTGTTGGTTCTAGAGACCTTATGAAATGAGAGACGTTGAATTCTACTGTCGAGGAGTCTAGGACTAGGGTGAAGTGATACTGATCTTCCTCAGGTATTCCGGTCTGTATAGTCTTGTAGTGAATTTTGATTATTGTCCCCAGGTCATGGACAACTTCCTTGATTTCTTCGTTGTAGGATATTGGGAAGTATGGTTCCGTTTCCTTGTACTTCATGACGAAGCATATGATGTTCCTGAAGGCTATCATGTTGAGACTCCTGTACTGAACCTTGTCTGGGTTTTGAAACTCCCAGTACTCCCCTTCTCGGTCAAAGTCGTCTCCGTCCTCCTCAACATTGATATTCTTGCACCTCTTGTAGAAGGCCTCAAGCTTTGGTATCTGCTCATCCATCCTGCATAGAGAAATAGAATAGCACTTGTTACAATCAGGTCGAGTCGAGCTGATTTGCTTTCGTCAGTGTGTTTCTTATGGTTTTGCTGGTCTCCTACTTTGCTACATGGTGTATTTCAGTCCAAAGTTGCCATGTGGTTTTTGTATGCCCTTAATGCCAGGGACGTGTGATTTAGGTCGACCTGATCTAATGTGGGTTTTTCCAGGTCTTCTACACGTTTTGAGTATGTTATCAACTTATGTTCATCTACCTAACTGACAATCTTTGTAAGCTTGCCGGGTGAGTGGCTTTGATTTTTCTGATGCTTTACCTTGAGACTCTGGTGCGCTGGTTCAGATCGGGACGACCTGAACTATCCGCTCAGGACCGTTTCCTTTATGTCCTGTTATTTCTGTGTCCGGTCGTGTCGAGCTATGTGCGATCTTCCGTTATTGGTGTGCTGTTTCAGGTCGATTCGACCTGAATGAACTAAGCTGCTTGTCTTTATGGCTTTATTGTTTTCTAATTTTTTTTCTATTTCAGGTCAGCTTGACCTGAAATATGTGGTCTTCTCGATTTTTGTCTTGATCATTGCCTAGTTTGGTTTGTTTTTTTTGGTTTTATTTAGTGTTGTGACATCCTGCGTCCGTTCAGATCGGGTTGACCTGAATGAACTTCTTAATTACTGTTATAATTTAGTTTGTTTTATTTCAGTTGTCGTCTTGAACTGCTGTCGACCTGAACTGTAATCGATCTAAACTGCATACGGTTTTTATTTATCCTAATCCCGATGCTGCATATCAACGAATTTACCAAAATGAATCCCTTAGCCCTCTGTCTGCAGTACTCCTAAACCCTATACCCTAAATCCTAAACCCTAGGTGAGAACAGAACGTGTACCCTAAGCGAATAATATGACCATACCTGCACAGAGGAAGCTGATAGTTTTGGAAATTCTTCGGAAGCTTCCACAGGACTTAATGTGTCGTCTTTGAACCTGCACATTCAGAGCACTATTGCATTTCAGCTCCCGTCTTTCACTATGTTGTATTGCTTCTACTGCACTGGAAAAGAACAAGTCACCTGTGTGCTAGTTTTCATGAAATAGGACAAACAATCTTCTAAACCCTAAACCCGTAACAAAAACCAAGGAAGGATATCGTGGATTTACGGACTACAACCTCAATGAAATTCCAAAACGAAGGAATTAAAAATAATCAAATAACAATTTTTACAAGGCGAACATAATGCCAGAACATGTTATGACAACACAAACCTATTTTGCATTCCACCAACTCCCTGCTTTGAAACAACAACAACAATCTAAACCGAGAAGCTGACTGAAATCCAAGCAATTGCGCTCCAGGAGGTCCGCAAGTTCAAAGAAAATCCAAAACGAAGCAATCGAAACCAAGTAAACACTTCAAAGGTTATCCAAAACGAAGCAATCGAAACAAATTAAACACTAAACCTAAACCGTAAACAGAAAATCATGAATCCTACAACCAAAACCAAAAGCTCAATGAATGCAAGCAGGGCGCAAGTGCATGAAATACAAAAATGGCGCAAGTGCATGAAATCAGAAAACACCCGTAAGAAAACGGAAACCTTCACTGCCAAAAAAACCCAACTCCCGAAATGTTATAATACCTAACTTAATCTGCTTCAATGTCGAATTTGAATGAGCACAACCTTAACGTTGAGCGACGCAAATCCCACGCAGCGACGCCTCCAGCCTCCAGCCTCCAGCCAAAACCGCAAGTCGAACCGCAAGTCAAAAAAACCCTAAACCGCAAGTCGACACTCCTTGAAGCCGAAACTGCAAGTCCCTGCACAAGTCGCAAGTCGTCGCAAGTCGCGTGACGAAGCCGCAAATCGATGAAGCAAGGACGGCAAAATTCTAAAGCACGGCGTGAGAGAGAGATGCAGGAGGTGCACGCTACGCAAAGACAGCAAGAGAAAACTGAATGAGAAAGAAGGCAAGACGAAACGAAGTGAGAAGGCAAGACAAAACGGAGCGAGAAGGCAAGACAAAACGGAGCAATCAAAACCCTCATCGGACACGCAGCGAGGAACGAGCACAGCAAGAGAGAAAGCACAAAATGCCAAACCCTACGATTCTCCATATACCCTGATTGCCCCGTAGCTATACCCGGGAGAACAAACCCGGACCTGGGGAACAAACCCGGACCCACCAACAGTTAAGTTCCACTCCCCCTCCAAGGAAAATCACAAGTTTTGAATACGGTATGGCAACTTACACAAATACTGGATACATGTACGGTATGGGATACAGAAACAATACAAGTATGTATACGAGTTACACAAATACTAGATACATGTACGGTATGGGATACAGAAACAATACAAGTATGTATACGAGTTACACAAATACTAGATACATGTACGGTATGGGATATGGAAACAATTCAAGTATATATACGAGTATGGGATATGGATATGGGAGATTGTACTCATTCACAATTATCCCATATGCCCACCCCTAAAGAATTATAAGAGGGGGTGTAGGCAGTGTTTTTTTTTTCATTTTCCATGAAGTGGCAAAGTGGCGATATTAAATGTTATGGTGGTGCTCCAAGTTTCAACATTCATCCACGTATTGGATAGAAAATGTGATACTGCTATCTATAATTTTATTTTCATTCACAATGTGGCAATTTCATCCAAGATTTTTCTTGAACTTAAAGTTTTTTGGCGATTTCATCCAAAATTTTACTAAAAATTTCCTATAAGCTTGGTGCTAATTAAAAAAATTTGGTACAATTGCCGGAAAAAAAAACACTGGATGTAGGGTGGGGTGAAAAAATTAATTTTCAAATTTAAGAAATAATAACATTAAAATTTTAAAACTTAAATTACATTGGGGAGAAGCTAGGGTGAATAGTTCAACTTCAAAATCTGTGTGCTCATTGTGCACAATCTCAAACAATGTCAGTATCGAGAAGATACTATTAATACAAATATCAACGCCTAAAGAATTATAAGAGGGCGTGTAGGGTGGGGTGAAAAAATTAATTTTCAAATTTAAGAAATAATAACATTAAAATTTTAAAACTTAAATTACATTGGGGAGAAGCTGGGGTGAATAGTTCAACTTCAAAATCTTAGAGCTCATTGTGTACAATCTCAAACAATGTCAGTATCAAGAAGATACTATAAATACAAATATCAACAAATAGGTGACTACAAAAATCATCCACTATGATCATCACATGTATTGAATACGATATGAAAACAAGTACAAATACTATATACATGTACGGTATGGAATACAAAAATAATACAAGTATGCATTTGAGTGTGAGATATGTATACAAATATATATACAAGTATATGGATATGGATATATATACAAGTATGTATACAAGTATGGGATATGGATACGGAAGATTGTACTCATTGACAATTATCCCATATGCCCACCCCTAAAGAATTATAAGAAGGCATGTAGGGTGGGGTGAATAAATAAATTTTCAAATTTAAGAAACAATAACATTAAAATTTTAAAACATAAATTACATTGGGGAGAGGTTGAGGTGAATAGTTCAACTAACGTTATATTCATTAAAATGAGAGGTTTCCACTGAATTGGGAGGTGTTGTGACCAAGTAATTGACCTATAATGCATCAAGATATAGTAGATATCAGCGTAAAACAATCAACTAGTACCATTAACAAGTACGTGGCTGTCTATATAGTATGAAGAAGAGGACACAAAATTCATACAATTGTGTCATTCCAATTACACTTGATTGTTTTATACAATCGTGTGATATTATCCGATGTAAACGCCTTCTAAACTTTTTTCACAGTGTTGGTAATTACTGCGAGTGTGATTCACTGCAGCGTGGCAATGTATGTAATATGTGCAGATAGCTTGCGTACCTCTAGACTATGACTCTACCATATGAACATCTCCTATATGTGCGACTTACTCTTGAGCATCTCCATGGCCTTCCTAATCTCTGGCCCGCGGCTATATCCATTACTAGCTTGTTTGTACTCCCGTCGTGCCTGTTGCTTCTATAGTTCTAAGAACTTTTGATCCCACCGGTCAAAAAATAGAGAAGCGAAACTCCTGGTCACGAGTCCGCTGTGCGTTTTGGTCTTTCTTACTCCTAGGGCAAGAGGTCGTGGCCGAGGAATTGAGGGCACGTCCAAATTGACAGCAACCTTCTCTTTGCACAATTCACGTGGCACTTCTAACACTGGTGACAACGCTAACACTGGTGACATGACGTTCTCGTACAATTTCCTCTGTGGTGTTCTGTCGGAGGCAGACGGTGACATCTGCGAAGCGAAAACACCTCTAGACTTTAGTGGAGAAGGGGAGCAGGATTTAGGCAGACGAGGAGTTCCACTCGGAGGACTATCTACCACACCATCCTCAAGAGGCCTAGGAGAATAATCCATCGTGGAATTAGCTGTTGCCGCCGAGCAAAGGAAGTTTCCTGTACTCAAAATTGCGTTTTGTCCATAGTCTAGGATGGAATCAGCCGACGCCTTACAAGTGAGGCTAGCATTCATGAGCGGAGACGGGGAGAAACGCATTTTCTGAGAACAACACACAGTAAGAGATATTATCACGTGAGATTAGCAAAGCAAAGCCTACAAATAAATGCAATCTCAAATATCCTAGGCGAAGGCAGCAGACCGCTCAACAAGTAAGATGGACAAGACTTGAAATCAGAACAGAAGTCATATTTTAAAACCATATCTAATCATTTTATTTCACAATATATGTGGATACAATGCTGAACGAGTACGTGAGTTAGTACGTGAGATAAGGTATCATGTATCAGGTCGATGCGAGCTAAAGCGCACAGGAATATACATTTGCTTATTTAGGTGCCTAACAGATCGAGCCGACCTGAACTCCACTATCGATACATACAGTGCACTACCCTATCGTAAATTCTCTGAAACTCGCACTGCATTCAAAATGTTGTTGTAAGTGCGACGACTTCGTTCGTCGCAGAGCATCCTCCTCCCAATTTTCTCTTTGTTAGTCTCCCGGAATGACTTCAATCCTATGTCCCGAGCGTCTGTCAAACGCTTGAACCACGGTAACAAGACGTCGAGCAGAAACGTGTCCTTTGCACCGTTTCCCTTGTAATTCCAAGAGTCCGGGAGAATGACATTCTCGGTCTTGTTCATCACGTGCTTCACTAGGCTGTCATCAACTGCAATTGTATTTTCATGGTTGAATTTCCCTCGGTATCCCTTGAACAAGGTACTCATGTTTTTGAAGAAGAGATCCTTACTCGTGCCCGGTTCACTAAAAGTCCCGATGCATCCGAAATCATCTTTGTACTTTAGTTTCGTGCACGAGTCCTGTCCGAGAACAAACATGGGGTACTCCTGACCCTCAAATAGGTACAAGCAAACCTCTTCTGTGGTGGACTTCTTCATGGAGCTCCAAATAGAAACAAATACTATGCGTCCTAACTCACGGAGGAACTCAGCGCAATTCGGGCGGACCCAAACTACCTTCGGTCCAACTAATGTCGGAATGGTTGCCAAGTGCGGCTGCGTCGCGTCACGGGCGTGAAAGTACGAGCCCTTGGACTTCGCATCTTCACAGACACACAAAATTCCATTCAGGTCCAGGACAACGTTGAGCCACTTCTCCGACACCCTGGACGTCAATGGAAAGTCTACCTCCTTCGACTTTCCTTGGGGACATCAAGGATCCTCTCCTTGCTATCAAACGTACAAATGTACAGCCAGTTACTACGCTACACTGACACATTTCGATAGCATCTGGACATCAAGGAAGAACTAAAGAGGACGACCTACTGTCCAAATAAAGGAACAAAATGCAGTCACTAAGCCCCTGAAAATTTAACCGACGAGAACGCAGAATTACCTGCTCCTTTGGAGAAGTCTGTTGTTGAGCGGGGTCCGCCAACGGAATCTCCAAGAGCTCCGTGTCCGGAATAGAGGTGTCAGCATCCAGAGGTCCACGATTTTCCACGGCGGCAGCGCTTGTATGTGGATTTTCCGCAACAGGGATACGCTCTGGAGACGTTGGTGGAATCAAGACAAGTGCCTCTGCAGTTCAGGAATTTCCAAGAATTAAATCCGTGAGACATCGGTATATTTCATCATATCAAAATGAAGTAAGTACAAAATTGATTTTCAAAATGAGAACTCAGTGGTTATGTCCACTACAAGTCTTCCGCCAAAAAATGTTTGTCTATCGACCTGAAGATCTACATCTATATACAAGCTATGCTACAAATCAGCTCAAGTCAAGCTAAAACTACACAAATGACATCGAGCGATATTTGCAAATTAACCTGCAAGTGGATCTGGATTGACTAGTGGAGCATTTTCTTCATCTACGTTGGCAGTGTAGTGTTCCTGGACCGCGACGACATCAGAAGTAGGAATACGTGTAGGCTCCTTGTCAGCAACCTCGCCGTGCAATTCCAGGGGATCCAAATCCTCTGTAGGTGGTGCCGGTGTCTCCGGGCATGCGAATTGAGGAGGAGGCGGGGCGGGAACCACGAATTCTCCAGTCGAAGGTGCAAGTGCAGGAGGAGGAGGTGCAGACATGATTTGTACTCCGGGCTCTACCAATAAACTAGATGATCCACTATTATGGGATCCTCCTGCTGGACCTTGGAGGAGCAGCTGCTTACCCGCCGGCTGCAAAGACGCGAGAGGTTGGATTGCACCCACATGGTGCATGATGGTCTGAAATTGGTTGGCAGACTGTTGTTGTTGCACCATGAACAACCTCTTTAACTCCTCCATTTGCCTCGCACTCTCTGCAAACATCTCCAGGTTGGACCTGCGGTCGTCTATCCGGTCCTTTCTGAGTTGTTGAATCTCCGCCTCTCTAATGTCGTCTTCCTCATTCATCCTCCGCCTCTTCTTCTCTCGGGCTGTGGGCGACGGCGAGGGTGACGGCTGCGTTCCTATGAGCTGTCCAGATGAAGCCGACGATCCCCGGATGCTTTGTGAACCAAACACCGTTGGTGTAGTCTACTCAGTTGGTACGTCATCATCGTCGACATTGTCGTTTAGCTCGTGGTCACTGTCCGATGGGATGTCAATATTCTCGTTTGCTGCAGGCTGCGACTGCCTGGCTGGTGTCCAACTGGCTTCTGCCACCGCCTTCCCCTTCCTCTTTGACAATAACGGCGTCCCTGACCGATGAGGCCTCTTCGGATACATGGCCTCGTCAACAAAATAGCCGGATGGTAGGAAGTCGTTCTTGTCAAGAATCTTAGCCGCGATCGCAATCCTTGTCCAGTCGTCGGACTCATCCGAGTCCCCCACCGCAAACACTGTGAGCCCGCTCATCTGACGGAACGAAACATACACAGTCAATTGTAGAATTACCATTCAGATCGGGTCGAGCTGAACGAGAGTGACAAGCAGTTTATTTCAGGTCAACTCGACCTGATTAACAGACCGGATATATTACCAATGAACGTGAATGGGAGTATTACTTACCACTGCAGCACACGTGAATTTTGACCCAGCGAAGAGTGACAGAACGTTCGCCCCAGGTACGCAAAATTTTCGAAGAATACGGATATAGAACTCCATCCGCAGCTCTATGTTGTTGATTCTTAATTCGAGCTCATTGTACAACCGCGGCTTCGTGTATGTATCTGTATTGGGCGCTTCATACGATGCCCTGAGGTCAACATAGCTTCTGTTGTTCGGGCTCTAAAGGATTGTGAGATGAATTTTCTCGATTGCCTTCTTGTTGGTGACGGAGTAGTCGCCTATCCTTTCTTGACTTGCTGGCATGTAGTCTGAGAATGTCATCTTGTACTCCTTCAGCACATCATTGGACTCGATGTAGTAGAGAAGTTGCGTGTGCTCCATCATGTCCGACGCTATCAGAAGCCAATTGCGGACGTCCTCAAGGTGCGGTTGACCCTTCTCCTGGAATGATTTTAAGGCAGCTGTGAAGAACGGGTAAGACGGCGTGCACTTCTCCTTGTTCAGAACGATAGGTGTGTACCTCAAGTCCCATACACCGAACGCCATGTTCTTCAAGTGCTCGGCAGTTATCATCCCCTTTGGCCAATCCTAGTGCTCTTTTGAGTTTATGTCATACGGTCGGTAGAGAGCGACTGACATTGGCGGTACAAAGTTATTCCTGCGCTCAAGGAACACCTTGAAGAATTGGGCCGCGTACGGTGACATTTCCTCCACGGATTTGTTCTTGGCTCTTGGCTGCTTGGCTTCGGCCCAATAGTCGTCTCCAGGTTGCTCAAGAAGGACGTTCATCGTGGCACTCGTGAAGTTTTGGCTTTTCTTGAACTGCCTCCACTTTTCCACGTTCAACTTGTCCACGGCATTCATTAGTCCCAGTGTCGTGTCCACAAGGTGCAGTGCCCGCTTCACGAGGTATTTGCACTTCCGGCGCTCCACCCACTCCTTGCATGTGTAGCAACTCTCGAGCACCCCCGTGATGAGTTTTATTGTCACCTTCGGATACTTCTTGTTCTTTCTTCCTGGCTCCTGGTGCAGGATGTGCTTGGCCAGCTTCGTCAGGTCATACAGCGAGAGATTACCAAGCCACTTGAAGAATTCGTGGGTCAAGTTCCCGCTCTCCGACTTCCAGGTTGTTCTCGCGTTGAACTTCATGCGGGTGTCTGGGTCCATGAGCTCCCCGTGCGCTGCACTCAAAATCACCTCACTCCAGAGACTGAAGACATCATCGGGAGCGGTTATAATCTTGAGCTCGTTCACAATCTTCAGTTTTTTTTCTGCGTCTTTACTCTTTGCTGCCTTCTGGGCCTTCACAACATCGAGCATGGCGAATCGCTTGTACATTGCCAAGGAGAATTCCTGCATGAGCAAGATGCATCACGGAGCAGTTAGTAAGCTAAGTTCAGGTCGAGTCGACCATAATTGTACTCCTGCGTATAGATACGAATTGAGTATGTTCTACAGTTCAAGTCGAGCCGATCTGAAGTGCTTACCTTGAACATTGTCTTGTTTAGTTTGTTGTCCGCGTTCCGCCTGGTATTGGACTTCTTTCCAACCGGTGCAGCTTCTTTGGGATTTCTAGGTCTCCTCATAATTTCCCAGACTTTCCTCGCTCCGAGGATGTTTGTGGACCATGATGGCTTATGGCAACAAAGTGATTCACTCGGTTGTAGTACGCGGAGATGGCACGGAGCTTTTCACCATCTGATGACCAGACCATGTAGCACTCCCACTGGCGGAAGTGCTTCACAATCTCTTCGTTGAGTCCCTTTGCGACCATCAGATTGCTCGCAGTTACACTGTGTTGGCCGTTGATGATGTAGAACTTGTTGTTCTTTAGGAGTGGCCACTGTTCGGGTGTGGGTTTCTCATTCTGATCCACGGGCATCACACATAGTGTTTGCTTTGTGGACTTGTCAGGCATCTCGCATAGAAACGTCATGACGTCCTCGGCCAATCTTTGCTCATGGCTTCTAATGTTAAGATGTGCAGGTGCCTCACTGAGCTGGTCGATGGGGATTGTTTTTTTCTCCTCCCTGTCGAAGACGTATGCGTCTGTGCAATTCTTCCAATACGCTTTGTACGCAGCCGTGGATGCGTCGTAATCATGTTTTTGCTTCGAGTCGTATGCGGCAGGTACATCAGTCACCGCGGACACAAAGCTTTGTTCTCTAGCTGCAGACGCGCTTGCTTCCTTGTCGAATGGGACGATTTCTAACAGCGATGCTAGGTTGCTTTTCCTTCGGCCTGAAAGAGTTGTGCCTGCTTGCTTGCTCCTTCTTGTACCGCGACTCTGTTGCGTTCCTGGAGTTCCCATTGACCTCTGCCCTTCTACTGCGCTCGGACTCTTAGTGGAGACCGACCGCGGGGTCATGTCCTTCTGCTTTGCTTGGAGTTTTGCCTTCAGTACAGCAAAGTCGACAAAGAGAATCCTTAGCTTAGCGCACAAGCTCTTCCCGACGACAGTCCTCCCGCTAGTCTACTTGAAGAAGCCAAGGTCTACTTTCTTCTCCAGTTCCGGGATCTCTGTTTGGTAGTCTGTTGGTTCCAGGGACCGGATGAAGTGCGAGATGTTGAACTCTACCTTTGAGGAATCAAGAACCAGCGTGAAGTGATACTAGTCTTCTTCCTTTACTCCTGTCTGTGCTGTCTTGCAGTGAATTTTAATTATTGGCCCGAGGTCGTGGACAATTTCTTTAATTTCTTCTTCGTAGAATATTGGGAAGTACGGCTCGATTTCCTTGTACTTCACGGCGAAGCATATGATATTTTTGAACGGAATCATGTTCAAACTCCAAAACTGAACCCTCTCTGGATTCTGGAACTCCTAGTACTCCCCTTTCTGGTCGAAGTCATCTCCGTCCTCCTCGACATTGAAGTTCTCGCATCTCTTGTAAAATGCCTCCAGCTTTGATATCTGGTCTTCCATCCTGCAGAACATTGTTGATACACACTTGTTACATTCAGGTCGAGTTGAGCTGATTATTGCGTGTCGACGATTTTATCAAGACCACGCATCATTCACGCAGTGTCTCTTTTCGCTACTATTTATTGACTGATATCATGATTCCGTGGGTATTTACTATCCTAGGAACACTTTTTAGGTTGACTCGATCTAATCAGGTTATTGTTTAGTTAGTTCAATCTGTATCATAATATGTTTAGTGTTGTACTTCCTCCTATTCTCTTTTCCAGTACATGTTTTGTCTGTTATTTGATCATATTGATTTCTCTCCCCATTCTCTGTATAGGTTGTGTTGTTTTAGATCGAGTCGACCTAAACTTTGTTTTAGATTTGGTCGGGCTAGTTTCCTTTTCGGTTGGTTTTTTGTCTTGTTTGTTTTATGATGGTACCTGTCTCTTAGATCTGGTATGGGTAAGTTGTATAGCCGTTTTAAATGGTTTGACAGTGGTCTTGGAGCTTGATTGTTGCTTCGTTATTCAGGTCAAGTCGACTTGAATGCCTTATTTCTCTCTGCCTTTGCTCTGTTTTTTCACGATCAGGTCGAATCGACTTGAATTGTTGTGGATGGTTGTTATTGTTTTGCTCTCTGCGATAATATTTGGTTTGTTCTGTCGCGGTTTGGTTTATGATTATCGCAACTGACGTCTTTTCAGGTCGGGTCGACCTGAATAACATTATTATTACTTCAATTGTTTTATGCGTTCCTGTTTTTTGACCTTGATAATCGACCTGAACTGTCATCGACCTGAACTGTCATCGACCTAACCTGAGGATGATTTTTATTTTTACTAATCCCTAGTCTGAATTTCTAGAGTTTCACCGAAATACATCCCTACACTCTTACGCTAAACCCTAAACCCTAAGCGATCAACAAGACCCTAAGCGATCAGCAAGACCCTAAACCCTAAGCAATCAACTGGTGCATACCTGCAGTGAAGAAGGTGAAGAAGTCCTTGATTTCCTTTATGTTGCGAACTGAAACCTGCACATTCAAAGCAATATAAGCTTTGAGTTCCCGTTAATAAAGAAGAACAATCCCACAATAAAAACCTGTGAACAATTTTGAACAAATTTGAACAAATTCATGTATCCACGAACTCCGAGCATAATCAAATTGGACGCAGGTTTAAGAAAACTAAGAACACAATATTCAAAAGACACGACGTTCTACGTTTTCCCCATTCCACCACCTCCACCGAGAACAATCCAAACCCGAAACTTTGCACCGAAGCAGAATCCAAAAGGAACAAAGCACGACAGGAGGAACAAAGCACAAAGAACAATCTAAACCAAAAATCTGAATGCAGTCCGCAAGTTCTAAGAAAACACAAAACACATTCTTCACAAGGTTTAGGGTAAGCCAAAACCCATGAATATAAAATCAAAAACTCTAAAATCGAGCACCCATGAATACAAAATCAAAAACTCAGAAATCAAGTGCAAGTGTATGACAGCAGAAGACAATGTTACAAAAATAGAAACTCGATGCAATACTTGGCTTCTTCTGCGAATTCGACAAACTCAAATTCGATGCACTCTTCCGCAAAATCACACGCGCAATATCCCTCTTCCGCAGAAGTCTTGTGATCCTCTTCCGCTCCTGATGAAATCGCAACACCCGAAGCCGCGCACTCTTCCGCAAAATTTGACGCCCCCGACGCAGCACGGAGTTTGTCTGACAATGTCCCTCCTCCACACGCACTCTTCCGCAAAACAACACAGACGCACTCTTCTCTAAAAATCACACGCCCGACCTTCCGACGGTGTCCCTCCTCCGTCGAATTGCTGTAGACGCACCACGAAGCAGAACGAGGAGGAAAAGAGGAAATCGAAGTCGCACAAACGCAGCGTACCACAAAGCACAATCTAGGAAGAGAAGACGGGATCAAACTCGGACAAGCACGCACAGAAGAAAAGAAGAACGACGAGGAGCACGCAGCACGACGAGGACGCAGGGAAGAGGGTATCGACGAAACCCTAGGTCATTTCTTCGAAAAGCCTGTTTCGGGAAGCCAAAACCAAAATCCGGGCAGCCAAAGCCTATACCCGGGAGCCAAAGCCTATACCCGGGAGCAAAAACCTTACCCGGGATCCAAAGCCTTACCCGGGCGCTAAAACCCTTAGCTTGCAGCAGAGAACCTTAACATAGAGCAAAAAATTTACCTAGCAAAACATACCCTTATTCAAACCCTAAACCTTACCGGGGAGCCCAAACCCTTACCGGGGAGCCCAAACCTTTACCGAGAGCACAAACCCTTAACACTCGGGAGCAAGAAATCCTTACCCGGAAGCACAAATCCTTATGTAGGAGCACAAATTATAAACACTTACCCATTTTATTAGAGCAGGTCTTTAACCCTTACAGAACGAATATAGGTGACTATAGAAATCATCCATTTTCATCACCGTCGGAATCATTCATTAGACAAAGGAATACAAGATGCACTCCTCAGAAGTAAAATAGTTGTGCCGTATATACTCTATTCAGAACCAAATGTTTGGATCATTCAATTACTGCAGTGAATACTCCCCAAAACATTCTACATTATGCATGTCATTAGAAAGTTAAATTATGAGATAAGAATTAAAAATGTTCAAAGAACTATAAAAGAACTACTCCCTCCGTCCCAAAATAATCTTCCTGTTAGACAAAATATTCTGGATTAAGAATAAAAATAACACTTTTAAAGCCTGTTTGGCACTACATGAAGAATTTGGTGCACTCATATTGCCCTTGAAACTTTGAGTCTTGAAGCCCTTTGTAAAGTGTAGTTTTGGATTATTGAAAAGTGAAATTTTTTGGGAATTTTCAAGGAGCACCAGTGGTTATTTAATTATTCAGTGTGAGGTCGTCATTTTGTGGGTAGTTAGTATAAGTCAAAGACCATATGTAGACCTATATTTTGCCTCCCAAAACCTTCATCTCCTTCAATTAGATAATATTCAAAGAGAGATGACAAAAATAAAAACAAGAAGTATTGATTGACCCCTTCAACCATTTTATTTGTCTTTTGATTAGTGATTGCATAGATGGAGGAGGAACTATCGCATGGAACTGCCTTGTTAGTCCTAGAGACCAACCAAATGTTAAATTTGACCAATTTGCAATTCCCAAAGTACAAAAAGACAATCATTTTGGGACAAAAAAAGAAGGCCAACAAGAAGATCATTTTAGGGCAGAGGGAGTAATATACAAGACCATAAATAAGCTTTCAAAAATACTCCTTAAATGACAACTTTAGAAACTAGTGCCTCCGAAGTTTTTAAGGAATAATTTCAAGTAGATTCTACATCAAGGCACTATTAACAACTTGTACATTTTTTTGGAACGAGTCAGTTGGCCAACAAATTCCATGACATTTGAATTTGGATCCCCAAACTACAGGGCATGACGGATCCTCTTAATATTTCATGCACGTAAAAAAATTAGCATATTGCGGCAAGAATGGAATCCCCACATAGATTCTACATGTGGGGATGATTTACAACTTGTACATTTTTTTGGAACTAGTCAATTGGCCAACAAATTCCATGACATTTGAATTTGGATCCCCAAACTACAGGGCATGACGGATCCTTTTAATATTTCATGCATGTAATAAAATTAGCATATTGAGGCAAGAATAGAATCCCCACATAGATTCTACATGTGGGAATTATTTACAACTTGTACATTTTTTTGGAACTAGTCAATTGGCCAACAAATTCCATGACATTTGAATTTGGATCCCCAAACTACAGGGCATGACGGATCCTTTTAATATTTCATGCACGTAATAAAATTAGCGTATTGCGGCAAGAATGGAATCCCCACATAGATTCTACATGTGGGAATTATATACAACTTGTACATTTCTTTGGAACTAGTCAATTGGCCAACAAATTCCATGACATTTGAATTTGGATCCCCAAACTATAGGGCATGACGGATCCTTTTAATATTTCATGCACGTAATAAAATTAGCATATTGCGGCAAGCATGGAATCCCCACATAGATTCTACATGTGGGGATTATTTACAACTTGTACATTTTATTGAACTAGTTAACTGGCCAACAAATTCCATAACATTTGAATTTGGATCCCCAAACTACAGGGCATGACGGATCCACTTAATATTTCACGCACGTAAAAAAATTAGCATATTGCGGCAAGAATGGAATCACCACATAGATTCTACATGTGGGGATGATTTACAACTTGTACATTTTTTTGAACTAGTCAATTGGCCAACAAATTCCATGACATTTCAATTTGGATCCCCAAACTACAGGGCATGACGGATCCTTTTAATATTTCATGCATGTAATAAAATTAGCATATTGCGGCAAGAATAGAATCCCCACATAGATTCTACATGTGGGAATTATTTACAACTTGTACATTTTTTTGGAACTACTCAATTGGCCAACAAATTCCATGACATTTGAATTTGGATCCCCAAACTACAGGGCATGACGGATCCTTTTAATATTTCATGCACGTAAAAAAATTAGCGTATTGCGGCAAGAATGGAATCCCCACATAGATTCTACATGTGGGAATTATATACAACTTGTACATTTCTTTGAACTAGTCAATTGGCCAACAAATTCCATGACATTTGAATTTGGATCCCCAAACTATAGGGCATGACGGATCCTTTTAATATTTCATGCACGTAATAAAATTAGCATATTGCGGCAAGCATGGAATCCCCACATAGATTCTACATGTGGGGATTATTTACAACTTGTACATTTTATTGAACTAGTTAACTGGCCAACAAATTCCATGACATTTGAATTTGGATCCCCAAACTACAGGGCATGACGGATCCACTTAATATTTCACGCACGTAATAAAATTAGCATATTGCGGCAAGCATGGAATCCCCACATAGATTCTACATGTGGGGATGATTTACAACTTGTACATTTTTTTGAACTAGTCAATTGGCCAACAAATTCCATGACATTTGAATTTGGATCCCCAAACTACAGGGCATGACGGATCCTTTTAATATTTCATGCATGTAATAAAATTAGCATATTGAGGCAAGAATAGAATCCCCACATAGATTCTACATGTGGGAATTATTTACAACTTGTACATTTTTTTGGAACTAGTCAATTGGCCAACAAATTCCATGACATTTGAATTTGGATCCCCAAACTACAGGGCATGACGGATCCTTTTAATATTTCATGCACGTAAAAAAATTAGCGTATTGCGGCAAGAATGGAATCCCCACATAGATTCTACATGTGGGAATTATATACAACTTGTACATTTCTTTGAACTAGTCAATTGGCCAACAAATTCCATGACATTTGAATTTGGATCCCCAAACTATAGGGCATGACGGATCCTTTTAATATTTCATGCACGTAATAAAATTAGCATATTGCGGCAAGCATGGAATCCCCACATAGATTCTACATGTGGGGATTATTTACAACTTGTACATTTTATTGAACTAGTTAACTGGCCAACAAATTCCATGACATTTGAATTTGGATCCCCAAACTACAGGGCATGACGGATCCACTTAATATTTCACGCACGTAATAAAATTAGCATATTGCGGCAAGAATGGAATCACCACATAGATTCTACATGTGGGGATAATTTACAACTTGTACATTTTTTTGAACTAGTCAATTGGCCAACAAATTCCATGACATTTCAATTTGGATCCCCAAACTACAGGGCATGACGAATCCTCTTAATATTTCATGCACGTAATAAAATTAGCATATTGCGGCAAGAATGGAATCCCCACATACATTCTACATGTGGGGATGATTTACAACTTGTACATTTTTTTGGAACTAGTCAATTGGCCAACAAATTCCATGACATTTGAATTTGGATCCCCAAACTACAGGGCATGACGGATCCTCTTAATATTTCATGCACGTAATAAAATTAGCGTATTGCGGCAAGAATGGAATCCCCACATAGATTCTACATGTGGGGATTATTTACAACTTGTACATTTTTTTGGAACTAGTCAATTGGCCAACAAACTCCATGACATTTGAATTTGGATCCCCAAACTACAGGGCATGACGGATCCTCTTAATATTTCATGCACGTAATAAAATTAGCATATTGCGGTAAGAATGGAATCCCCACATGGATTCTACATGTGGGGATTATTTACAACTTGTACATTTTTTTGGAACTAGTCAATTGGCCAACAAACTCCATGACATTTGAATTTGGATCCCCAAACTACAGGGCATGACGGATCCTCTTAATATTTCATGCACGTAATAAAATTAGCATACTGCGGCAAGAATGGAATCCCCACATGGATTCTACATGTGGGGATTATTTACAACTTGTACATTTTTTTGAACTAGTCAACTGGCCAACAAATTCCATGACATTTCAATTTGGATCCCCAAACTACAGGGCATGACGGATCCTCTTAATATTTCATGCACGTAATAAAATTAGCATATTGCGGCAAGAATGGAATCACCACATAGATTCTACATGTGGGGATTATTTACAACTTGTACATTTTTTTGGACTAGTCAATTGGCCAACAAATTCCATGACATTTCAATTTGGATCCCCAAACTATAGGGCATGACGGATCCTCTTAATATTTCATGCACGTAATAAAATTAGCATATTGCGGCAAGAATGGAATCCCCACATAGATTCTACATGTGGGGATTATTTACAACTTGTACATTTTTTTCGAACTAGTCAATTGGCCAACAAACTCCATGACATTTGAATTTGGATCCCCAAACTACAGGGCATGACGGATCCTCTTAATATTTCATGCACGTAATAAAATTAGCGTATTGCGGCAAGAATGGAATCCCCACATAGATTCTACATCTAGGCACTATTAACAACTTGTACATTTTTTTGGAACGAGTCAGTTGGCCAACAAATTCCATGACATTTCAATTTGGATCCCCAAACTACAGGGCATGACGGATCCTTTTAATATTTCATGCACGTAATAAAATTAGCATATTGCGGCAAGAATGGAATCCCCACATGGATTCTACATGTGGGGATTATTTACAACTTGTACATATTTTTGGAACTAGTCAATTGGCCAACAAACTCCATGACATTTGAATTTGGATCCCCAAACTACAGGGCATGACGGATCCTTTTAATATTTCATGCACGTAAAAAAATTAGCATATTGCGGCAAGCATGGAATCCCCACATGGATTCTACATGTGGGGATTATTTACAACTTGTACATTTTTTTGGAACCAGTCAATTGGCCAACAAATTCCATGACATTTGAATTTGGATCCCCAAACTACAGGGCATGACGGATCCTTTTAATATTTCATGCATGTAATAAAATTAGCATATTGAGGCAAGAATAGAATCCCCACATAGATTCTACATGTGGGAATTATTTACAACTTGTACATTTTTTTGGAACTAGTCAATTGGCCAACAAATTCCATGACATTTGAATTTGGATCCCCAAACTACAGGGCATGACGGATCCTTTTAATATTTCATGCACGTAAAAAAATTAGCGTATTGCGGCAAGAATGGAATCCCCACATAGATTCTACATGTGGGAATTATATACAACTTGTACATTTCTTTGAACTAGTCAATTGGCCAACAAATTCCATGACATTTGAATTTGGATCCCCAAACTATAGGGCATGACGGATCCTTTTAATATTTCATGCACGTAATAAAATTAGCATATTGCGGCAAGCATGGAATCCCCACATAGATTCTACATGTGGGGATTATTTACAACTTGTACATTTTATTGAACTAGTTAACTGGCCAACAAATTCCATGACATTTGAATTTGGATCCCCAAACTACAGGGCATGACGGATCCACTTAATATTTCACGCACGTAATAAAATTAGCATATTGCGGCAAGAATGGAATCACCACATAGATTCTACATGTGGGGATGATTTACAACTTGTACATTTTTTTGAACTAGTCAATTGGCCAACAAATTCCATGACATTTCAATTTGGATCCCCAAACTACAGGGCATGACGAATCCTCTTAATATTTCATGCACGTAATAAAATTAGCATATTGCGGCAAGAATGGAATCCCCACATACATTCTACATGTGGGGATGATTTACAACTTGTACATTTTTTTGGAACTAGTCAATTGGCCAACAAATTCCATGACATTTGAATTTGGATCCCCAAACTACAGGGCATGACGGATCCTCTTAATATTTCATGCACGTAATAAAATTAGCGTATTGCGGCAAGAATGGAATCCCCACATAGATTCTACATGTGGGGATTATTTACAACTTGTACATTTTTTTGGAACTAGTCAATTGGCCAACAAACTCCATGACATTTGAATTTGGATCCCCAAACTACAGGGCATGACGGATCCTCTTAATATTTCATGCACGTAATAAAATTAGCATATTGCGGTAAGAATGGAATCCCCACATGGATTCTACATGTGGGGATTATTTACAACTTGTACATTTTTTTGGAACTAGTCAATTGGCCAACAAACTCCATGACATTTGAATTTGGATCCCCAAACTACAGGGCATGACGGATCCTCTTAATATTTCATGCACGTAATAAAATTAGCATACTGCGGCAAGAATGGAATCCCCACATGGATTCTACATGTGGGGATTATTTACAACTTGTACATTTTTTTGAACTAGTCAACTGGCCAACAAATTCCATGACATTTCAATTTGGATCCCCAAACTACAGGGCATGACGGATCCTCTTAATATTTCATGCACGTAATAAAATTAGCATATTGCGGCAAGAATGGAATCACCACATAGATTCTACATGTGGGGATTATTTACAACTTGTACATTTTTTTGGACTAGTCAATTGGCCAACAAATTCCATGACATTTCAATTTGGATCCCCAAACTATAGGGCATGACGGATCCTCTTAATATTTCATGCACGTAATAAAATTAGCATATTGCGGCAAGAATGGAATCCCCACATAGATTCTACATGTGGGGATTATTTACAACTTGTACATTTTTTTCGAACTAGTCAATTGGCCAACAAACTCCATGACATTTGAATTTGGATCCCCAAACTACAGGGCATGACGGATCCTCTTAATATTTCATGCACGTAATAAAATTAGCGTATTGCGGCAAGAATGGAATCCCCACATAGATTCTACATCTAGGCACTATTAACAACTTGTACATTTTTTTGGAACGAGTCAGTTGGCCAACAAATTCCATGACATTTCAATTTGGATCCCCAAACTACAGGGCATGACGGATCCTTTTAATATTTCATGCACGTAATAAAATTAGCATATTGCGGCAAGAATGGAATCCCCACATGGATTCTACATGTGGGGATTATTTACAACTTGTACATATTTTTGGAACTAGTCAATTGGCCAACAAACTCCATGACATTTGAATTTGGATCCCCAAACTACAGGGCATGACGGATCCTTTTAATATTTCATGCACGTAATAAAATTAGCATATTGCGGCAAGCATGGAATCCCCACATGGATTCTACATGTGGGGATTATTTACAACTTGTACATTTTTTTGGAACCAGTCAATTGGCCAACAAACTCCATGACATTTGAATTTGGATCCCCAAACTACAGGGCATGACGGATCCTTTTAATATATCATGCACGTAATAAAATTAGCATACTGCGGCAAGAATGGAATCCCCACATGGATTCTACATGTGGGGATTATTTACAACTTGTACATTTTTTTGGAACTAGTCAATTGGCCAACAAACTCCATGACATTTGAATTTGGATCCCCAAACTACAGGGCATGACGGATCCTCTTAATACTTCATGCACGTAATAAAATTAGCATATTGCGGCAAGCATGGAATCACCACATAGATTCTACATGTGGGGATGATTTACAACTTGTACATTTTTTTGAACTAGTCAATTGGCCAACAAATTCCATGACATTTGAATTTGGATCCCCAAACTACAGGGCATGACGGATGCTTTTAATATTTCATGCACGTAATAAACTTAGCATATTGCGGCAAGAATAGAATCCCCAAATAGATTCTACATGTGGGGATAATTTACAACTTGTACATTTTTTTGGAACTAGTCAATTGGCCAACAAACTCCATGACATTTGAATTTGGATCCCCAAACTACAGGGCATGACGGATCCTCTTAATACTTCATGCACGTAATAAAATTAGCATATTGCGGCAAGCATGGAATCACCACATAGATTCTACATGTGGGGATGATTTACAACTTGTACATTTTTTTGAACTAGTCAATTGGCCAACAAATTCCATGACATTTGAATTTGGATCCCCAAACTACAGGGCATGACGGATGCTTTTAATATTTCATGCACGTAATAAACTTAGCATATTGCGGCAAGAATAGAATCCCCAAATAGATTCTACATGTGGGGATAATTTACAACTTGTACATTTTTTTGGAACTAGTCAATTGGCCAACAAATTCCATGACATTTGAATTTGGATCCCCAAACTACAGGGCATGACGGATCCTTTTAATATTTCATGCACGTAATAAAATTAGCATATTGCGGCAAGCATGGAATCCCCACATAGATTCTACATGTGGGGATGATTTACAACTTGTACATTTTTTTGAACTAGTCAATTGGCCAACAAATTCCATGACATTTCAATTTGGATCCCCAAACTATAGGGCATGACGGATCCTCTTAATATTTCACGCACGTAATAAAATTAGCATATTGCGGTAAGAATGGAATCCCCACATGGATTCTACATGTGGGGATTATTTACAACTTGTACATTTTTTTGGAACTAGTCAATTGGCCAACAAACTCCATGACATTTGAATTTGGATCCCCAAACTACAGGGCATGACGGATCCTCTTAATATTTCACGCACGTAATAAAATTAGCATATTGCGGCAAGAATGGAATCCCCACATAGATTCTACATGTGGGGATGATTTACAACTTGTACATTTTTTTGAACTAGTCAATTGGCCAACAAATTCCATGACATTTCAATTTGGATCCCCAAACTATAGGGCATGACGGATCCTCTTAATATTTCATGCACGTAATAAAATTAGTATATTGCGGTAAGAATGGAATCCCCACATGGATTCTACATGTGGGGATTATTTACAACTTGTACATTTTTTTGGAACTAGTCAATTGGCCAACAAACTCCATGACATTTGAATTTGGATCCCCAAACTACAGGGCATGACGGATCCTTTTAATATTTCATGCACGTAATAAAATTAGCATATTGCGGCAAGAATGGAATCCCCACATGGATTCTACATGTGGGGATTATTTACAATTTGTACATTTTTTTGGAACTAGTCAATTGGCCAACAAATTCCATGACATTTCAATTTGGATCCCCAAACTACAGGGCATGACGGATCCTCTTAATATTTCATGCACGTCATAAAATTAGCATATTGCGGCAAGCATGGAATCACCACATAGATTCTACATGTGGGGATGATTTACAACTTGTACATTTTTTTGAACTAGTCAATTGGCCAACAAATTCCATGACATTTCAATTTGGATCCCCAAACTACAGGGCATGACGGATCCTTTTAATATTTCATGCACGTAATAAAATTAGCATATTGCGGCAAGAATGGAATCGCCACATGGATTCTACATGTGGGGATTATTTACAACTTGTACATTTTTTTGGAACTAGTCAATTGGCCAACAAACTCCATGACATTTGAATTTGGATCCCCAAACTACAGGGCATGACGGATCCTCTTAATATTTCATGCACGTAATAAAATTAGCATATTGCGGCAAGAATGGAATCACCACATAGATTCTACATGTGGGGATTATTTACAACTTGTACATTTTTTTCAACTAGTCAATTGGCCAACAAATTCCATGACATTTCAATTTGGATCCCCAAACTATAGGGCATGACGGATCCTCTTAATATTTCATGCACGTAATAAAATTAGCATATTGCGGCAAGAATGGAATCCTCACATGGATTCTACATGTGGGGATTATTTACAACTTGTACATTTTTTTGAACTAGTCAACTGCCCAACAAATTCCATGACATTTCAATTTGGATCCCCAAACTATAGGGCATGACGGATCCTCTTAATATTTCATGCACGTAATAAATTTAGCATATTGCGGCAAGAATGGAATCCCCAAATAGATTCTACATGTGGGGATAATTTACAACTTGTACATTTTTTTGGAACTAGTCAATTGGCCAACAAACTCCATGACATTTGAATTTGGATCCCCAAACTACAGGGCATGACGGATCCTCTTAATATTTCATGCACGTAATAAAATTAGCGTATTGCGGCAAGAATGGAATCCCCACATAGATTCTACATCTAGGCACTATTAACAACTTGTACATTTTTTTGGAACGAGTCAGTTGGCCAACAAATTCCATGACATTTCAATTTGGATCCCCAAACTACAGGGCATGACGGATCCTTTTAATATTTCATGCACGTAATAAAATTAGCATATTGCGGCAAGAATGGAATCCCCACATGGATTCTACATGTGGGGATTATTTACAACTTGTACATATTTTTGGAACTAGTCAATTGGCCAACAAACTCCATGACATTTGAATTTGGATCCCCAAACTACAGGGCATGACGGATCCTTTTAATATTTCATGCACGTAATAAAATTTGCATATTGCGGCAAGAATGGAATCCCCACACGGATTCTACATGTGGGGATTATTTACAACTTGTACATTTTTTTGGAACTAGTCAATTGGCCAACAAACTCCATGACATTTGAATTTGGATCCCCAAACTACAGGGCATGACGGATCCTTTTAATATTTCATGCACGTAATAAAATTAGCATATTGCGGCAAGAATGGAATCCCCACATGGATTCTACATGTGGGGATTATTTACAATTTGTACATTTTTTTGGAACTAGTCAATTGGCCAACAAATTCCATGACATTTCAATTTGGATCCCCAAACTACAGGGCATGACGGATCCTCTTAATATTTCATGCACGTCATAAAATTAGCATATTGAGGCAAGAATAGAATCCCCACATAGATTCTACATGTGGGAATTATTTACAACTTGTACATTTTTTTGAACTAGTCAATTGGCCAACAAATTCCATGACATTTCAATTTGGATCCCCAAACTACAGGGCATGACGGATCCTTTTAATATTTCATGCACGTAATAAAATTAGCATATTGCGGCAAGAATGGAATCCCCACATGGATTCTACATGTGGGGATTATTTACAACTTGTACATTTTTTTGGAACTAGTCAATTGGCCAACAAACTCCATGTCATTTGAATTTGGATCCCCAAACTACAGGGCATGACGGATCCTCTTAATATTTCATGCACGTAATAAAATTAGCATATTGCGGCAAGAATGGAATCACCACATAGATTCTACATGTGGGGATGATTTACAACTTGTACATTTTTTTCAACTAGTCAATTGGCCAACAAATTCCATGACATTTCAATTTGGATCCCCAAACTATAGGGCATGACGGATCCTCTTAATATTTCATGCACGTAATAAAATTAGCATATTGCGGCAAGAATGGAATCCTCACATGGATTCTACATGTGGGGATTATTTACAACTTGTACATTTTTTTGAACTAGTCAATTGGCCAACAAATTCCATGACATTTCAATTTGGATCCCCAAACTACAGGGCATGACGGATCCTCTTAATATTTCATGCACGTAATAAAATTAGCATATTGCGGCAAGAATGGAATCCCCACATGGATTCTACATGTGGGGATGATTTACAACTTGTACCTTTTTTTGAACTAGTCAACTGGCCAACAAATTCCATGACATTTCAATTTGGATCCCCAAACTACAGGGCATGACGGATCCTCTTAATATTTCATGCACGTAATAAAATTAGCGTATTGCGGCAAGAATGGAATCACCACATAGATTCAACATGTGGGGATTATTTACAACTTGTACATTTTTTTGGACTAGTCAATTGCCCAACAAATTCCATGACATTTCAATTTGGATCCCCAAACTATAGGGCATGACGGATCCTCTTAATATTTCATGCACGTAATAAACTTAGCATATTGCGGCAAGAATGGAATCCCCAAATAGATTCTACATGTGGGGATAATTTACAACTTGTACATTTTTTTGGAACTAGTCAATTGGCCAACAAACTCCATGACATTTGAATTTGGATCCCCAAACTACAGGGCATGACGGATCCTCTTAATATTTCATGCACGTAATAAAATTAGCGTATTGCGGCAAGAATGGAATCCCCACATAGATTCTACATCTAGGCACTATAAACAACTTGTACATTTTTTTGGAACGAGTCAGTTGGCCAACAAATTCCATGACATTTCAATTTGGATCCCCAAACTATAGGGCATGACGGATCCTTTTAATATTTCATGCACGTAATAAAATTAGCATATTGCGGCAAGAATGGAATCCCCACATGGATTCTACATGTGGGGATTATTTACAACTTGTACATATTTTTGGAACTAGTCAATTGGCCAACAAACTCCATGACATTTGAATTTGGATCCCCAAACTACAGGGCATGACGGATCCTTTTAATATTTCATGCACGTAATAAAATTAGCATATTGCGGCAAGAATGGAATCCCCACACGGATTCTACATGTGGGGATTATTTACAACTTGTACATTTTTTTGGAACTAGTCAATTGGCCAACAAATTCCATGACATTTGAATTTGGATCCCCAAACTACAGGGCATGACGGATCCTTTTAATATTTCATGCACGTAATAAAATTAGCATATTGCGGCAAGAATGGAATCCCCACATGGATTCTACATGTGGGGATTATTTACAACTTGTACATTTTTTTGGAACTAGTCAATTGGCCAACAAACTCCATGACATTTGAATTTGGATCCCCAAACTACAGGGCATGACGGATCCTTTTAATATTTCATGCACGTAATAAAATTAGCATATTGCGGCAAGAATGGAATCCCCACATGGATTCTACATGTGGGGATGATTTACAACTTGTACCTTTTTTTGAACTAGTCAACTGGCCAACAAATTCCATGACATTTCAATTTGGATCCCCAAACTACAGGGCATGACGGATCCTTTTAATATTTCATGCACGTAATAAAATTAGCGTATTGCGGCAAGAATGGAATCCCCACATAGATTTTACATGTGGGAATTATTTACAACTTCTACAATTTTTTTGAACTAGTCAATTGGCCAACAAATTCCATGACATTTCAATTTGGATCCCCAAACTACAGGGCATGACGGATCCTTTTAATATTTCATGCACGTAATAAAATTAGCATATTGCGGCAAGCATGGAATCCCCACATAGATTCTACATGTGGGGATTATTTACAACTTGTACATATTTTTGAACTAGTCAACTCGCCAACAAATTCCATGACATTTCAATTTGGATCCCCAAACTATAGGGCATGACGGATCCTTTTAATATTTCATGCAAGTAATAAAATTAGCGTATTGCGGCAAGAATGGAATCCCCACATAGATTCTACATGTGGGGATTATTTACAACTTGTACATTTTTTTGAACTAGTCAACTGGCCAACAAATTCCATGACATTTCAATTTGGATCCCCAAACTACAGGGCATGACAGATCCTCTTAATATTTCATGCACGTAATAAAATTCGCATATTGCGGCAAGAATGGAATCGCCACATAGATTCTACATGTGGGGATTATTTACAACTTGTACATTTTTTTGGACTAGTCAATTGCCCAACAAATTCCATGACATTTCAATTTGGATCCCCAAACTATAGGGCATGACGGATCCTCTTAATATTTCATGCACGTAATAAACTTAGCATATTGCGGCAAGAATGGAATCCCCAAATAGATTCTACATGTGGGGATTATTTACAACTTGTACATTTTTTTGGAACTAGTCAATTGGCCAACAAACTCCATGACATTTGAATTTGGATCCCCAAACTACAGGGCATGACGGATCCTCTTAATATTTCATGCACGTAATAAAATTAGCGTATTGCGGCAAGAATGGAATCCCCACATAGATTCTACATCTAGGCACTATTAACAACTTGTACATTTTTTTGGAACGAGTCAGTTGGCCAACAAATTCCATGACATTTCAATTTGGATCCCCAAACTACAGGGCATGACGGATCCTTTTAATATTTCATGCACGTAATAAAATTAGCATATTGCGGCAAGAATGGAATCCCCACATGGATTCTACATGTGGGGATTATTTACAACTTGTACATATTTTTGGAACTAGTCAATTGGCCAACAAACTCCATGACATTTGAATTTGGATCCCCAAACTACAGGGCATGACGGATCCTTTTAATATTTCATGCACGTAATAAAATTAGCATATTGCGGCAAGAATGGAATCCCCACACGGATTCTACATGTGGGGATTATTTACAACTTGTACATTTTTTTGGAACTAGTCAATTGGCCACCAAATTCCATGACATTTGAATTTGGATCCCCAAACTACAGGGCATGACGGATCCTTTTAATATTTCATGCACGTAATAAAATTAGCATATTGCGGCAAGAATGGAATCCCCACATGGATTCTACATGTGGGGATTATTTACAACTTGTACATTTTTTTGGAACTAGTCAATTGGCCAACAAACTCCATGACATTTGAATTTGGATCCCCAAACTACAGGGCATGACGGATCCTTTTTATATTTCATGCACGTAATAAAATTAGCATATTGCGGCAAGTATGGAATCCCCACATGGATTCTACATGTGGGGATTATTTACAACTTGTACATTTTTTTGAACTAGTCAACTGGCCAACAAATTCCATGACATTTCAATTTGGATCCCCAAACTACAGGACATGACGGATCCTTTTAATATTTCATGCACGTAATAAAATTAGCGTATTGCGGCAAGAATGGAATCCCCACATAGATTTTACATGTGGGAATTATTTACAACTTCTACATTTTTTTGAACTAGTCAATTGGCCAACAAATTCCATGACATTTCAATTTGGATCCCCAAACTATAGGGCATGACGGATCCTCTTAATATTTCATGCACGTAATAAAATTAGCGTATTGCGGCAAGCATGGAATCCCCACATAGATTCTACATGTGGGGATTATTTACAACTTGTACATTTTTTTGGAACTAGTCAATTGGCGAACAAATTCCATGACATTTGAATTTGGATCCCCAAACTATAGGGCATGACGGATCCTTTTAATATTTCATGCAAGTAATAAAATTAGCGTATTGCGGCAAGAATGGAATCCCCACATAGATTCTACATGTGGGAATTATTTACAACTTGGACATTTTTTTGAAACTAGTCAATTGGCCAACAAATTCCATGACATTTGAATTTGGATCCCCAAACTATAGGGCATGACGGATCCACTTAATATTTCACGCACGTAATAAAATTAGCATATTGCGGCAAGAATGGAATCACCACATAGATTCTACATGTGGGGATTATTTACAACTTCTACATTTTTTTGGAACTAGTCAATTGGCCAACAAATTCCATGACATTTGAATTTGGATCCCCAAACTACAGGGCATGACGGATGCTTTTAATATTTCATGCACGTAATAAACTTAGCATATTGCGGCAAGAATAGAATCCCCAAATAGATTCTACATGTGGGGATAATTTACAACTTCTACATTTTTTTGGAACTAGTCAATTGGCCAACAAATTCCATGACATTTGAGTTTGGATCCCCAAACTACAGGGCATGACGGATGCTTTTAATATTTCATGCACGTAATAAACTTAGCATATTGCGGCAAGAATAGAATCCCCAAATAGATTCTACATGTGGGGATAATTTACAACTTCTACATTTTTTTGGAACTAGTCAATTGGCCAACAAATTCCATGACATTTGAATTTGGATCCCCAAACTACAGGGCATGACGGATCCTCTTAATATTTCATGCACGTAATAAAATTAGCATATTGCGGCAAGAATGGAATCACCGCATAGATTCTACATGTGGGGATTATTTACAACTTGTACATATTTTTGAACTAGTCAACTCGCCAACAAATTCCATGACATTTCAATTTGGATCCCCAAACTACAGGGCATGACGGATCCTCTTAATATTTCATGCACGTAATAAAATTAGCGTATTGCGGCAAGAATGGAATCCCCACATGGATTCTACATGTGGGGATTATTTACAACTTGTACATTTTTTTGGAACTAGTCAATTGGCCGACAAATTCCATGACATTTCAATTTGGATCCCCAAACTACAGGGCATGACGGATCCTCTTAATATTTCATGCATGTAAAAAAATTAGCGTATTGCGGCAAGAATGGAATCCCCACATAGATTCTACACGTGGGGATTATTTACAACTTGTACATTTTTTTGGAACTAGTCAATTGGCCAACAAATTCCATGACATTTCAATTTGGATCCCCAAACTACAGGGCATGACGGATCCTCTTAATATTTCATGCACGTAATAAAATTAGCATATTGCGGCATGCATGGAATCCCCACATGGATTTTACATGTGGGGATTATTTACAACTTGTACATTTTTTTGAACAAATCAATTGGCCAACAAATTCCATGACATTTCAATTTGGATCCCTAAACTATAGGGCATGACGGATCCACTTAATATTTCACGCACGTAATAAAATTAGCATATTGCGGCAAGAATGGAATCCCCACATAGATCCTACATGTGGGAATTATTTACAACTTGTACATTTTTTTGGAACTAGTCAATTGGCCAACAAATTCCATGACATTTGAATTTGGATCCCTAAACTATAGGGCATGACGGATCCTCTTAATATTTCATGCACGTAATAAAATTAGCGTATTGCGGCAAGAATGGAATCCCCACATAGATTCTACATGTGGGGATTATTTACAACTTGTACATTTTTTTGGAACTAGTCAATTGGCCAACAAATTCCATGACATTTGAATTTGGATCCCTAAACTATAGGGCATGACGGATCCACTTAATATTTCACGCACGTAATAAAATTAGCGTATTGCGGCAAGAATGGAATCCCCACATGGATTCTACATGTGGGGATTATTTACAACTTGTACATTTTTTTGGAACTAGTCAATTGGCCGACAAATTCCATGACATTTCAATTTGGATCCCCAAACTACAGGGCATGACGGATCCTCATAATATTTCACGCACGTAATAAAATTAGCATATTGCGGCAAGAATGGAATCCCCACATGGATTCTACATGTGGGGATTATTTACAACTTGTACATTTTTTTGGAACTAGTCAATTGGCCGACAAATTCCATGACATTTCAATTTGGATCCCCAAACTACAGGGCATGACGGATCCTCTTAATATTTCATGCACGTAATAAAATTAGCATATTGCGGCAAGCATGGAATCCCCACATAGATTCTACATGTGGGGATTATTTACAACTTGTACATTTTTTTGGAACTAGTCAATTGGCCAACAAATTCCATGACATTTCAATTTGGATCCCTAAACTATAGGGCACGACGGATCCACTTAATATTTCACGCACGTAATAAAATTAGCATATTGCGGCAAGAATGGAATCCCCACATGGATTCTACATGTGGGGATTATTTACAACTTGTACATTTTTTTGGAACTAGTCAATTGGCCAACAAATTCCATGACATTTGAATTTGGATCCCCAAACTACAGGGCATGACGGATCCTCATAATATTTCACGCACGTAATAAAATTAGCATATTGCGGCAAGAATGGAATCCCCACATGGATTCTGCATGTGGGGATTATTTACAACTTGTACATTTTTTTGGAACTAGTCAATTGGCCAACAAATTCCATGACATTTGAATTTGGATCCCTAAACTATAGGGCATGACGGATCCTCTTAATATTTCATGCACGTAATAAAATTAGCATATTGCGGCAAGCATGGAATCCCCACATAGATTCTACATGTGGGGATTATTTACAACTTGTACATTTTTTTGGAACTAGTCAATTGGCCAACAAATTCCATGACATTTCAATTTGGATCCCTAAACTATAGGGCATGACGGATCCACTTAATATTTCACGCACGTAATAAAATTAGCATATTGCGGCAAGAATGGAATCCCCACATGGATTCTACATGTGGGGATTATTTACAACTTGTACATTTTTTTGGAACTAGTCAATTGGCCAACAAATTCCATGACATTTGAATTTGGATCCCTAAACTATAGGGCATGACGGATCCTCTTAATATTTCATGCACGTAATAAAATTAGCATATTGCGGCAAGCATGGAATCCCCACATAGATTCTACATGTGGGGATTATTTACAACTTGTACATTTTTTTGGAACTAGTCAATTGGCCAACAAATTCCATGACATTTCAATTTGGATCCCTAAACTATAGGGCACGACGGATCCACTTAATATTTCACGCACGTAATAAAATTAGCATATTGCGGCAAGAATGGAATCCCCACATGGATTCTACATGTGGGGATTATTTACAACTTGTACATTTTTTTGGAACTAGTCAATTGGCCAACAAATTCCATGACATTTGAATTTGGATCCCCAAACTATAGGGCATGACGGATCCTCTTAATATTTCATGCACGTAATAAAATTAGCATATTGCGGCAAGCATGGAATCCCCACATAGATTCTACATGTGGGGATTATTTACAACTTGTACATTTTTTTGGAACTACTCAATTGGCCGACAAATTCCATGACATTTCAATTTGGATCTCGAAACTACAGGGCATGACGGATCCTCATAATATTTCACGCACGTAATAAAATTAGCATATTGCGGCAAGAATGGAATCCCCACATGGATTCTACATGTGGGGATTATTTACAACTTGTACATTTTTTTGGAACTAGTCAATTGGCCAACAAATTCCATGACATTTGAATTTGGATCCCCAAACTACAGGGCATGACGGATCCTCATAATATTTCACGCACGTAATAAAATTAGCATATTGCGGCAAGAATGGAATCCCCACATGGATTCTACATGTGGGGATTATTTACAACTTGTACATTTTTTTGGAACTAGTCAATTGGCCGACAAATTCCATGACATTTCAATTTGGATCCCCAAACTACAGGGCATGACGGATCCTCTTAATATTTCATGCACGTAATAAAATTAGCATATTGCGGCAAGCATGGAATCCCCACATGGATTCTACATGTGGGGATTATTTACAACTTGTACATTTTTTTGGAACTAGTCAATTGGCCGACAAATTCCATGACATTTCAATTTGGATCTCGAAACTACAGGGCATGACGGATCCTCATAATATTTCACGCACGTAATAAAATTAGCATATTGCGGCAAGCATGGAATCCCCACATAGATTCTACATGTGGGGATTATTTACAACTTGTACATTTTTTTGGAACTAGTCAATTGGCCAACAAATTCCATGACATTTGAATTTGGATCCCCAAACTACAGGGCATGACGGATCCTCATAATATTTCACGCACGTAATAAAATTAGCATATTGCGGCAAGAATGGAATCCCCACATGGATTCTACATGTGGGGATTATTTACAACTTGTACATTTTTTTGGAACTAGTCAATTGGCCGACAAATTCCATGACATTTCAATTTGGATCCCCAAACTACAGGGCATGACGGATCCTCTTAATATTTCATGCACGTAATAAAATTAGCATATTGCGGCAAGCATGGAATCCCCACATGGATTCTACATGTGGGGATTATTTACAACTTGTACATTTTTTTGAACTAATCAATTGGCCAACAAATTCCATGACATTTCAATTTGGATCCCCAAACTACAGGGCATGACGGATCCTCTTAATATTTCACGCACGTAATAAAATTAGCATATTGCGGCAAGAATGGAATCCCCACATAGATTCTACATGTGGGGATTATTTACAACTTGTACATTTTTTTGGAACTAGTCAATTGGCCAACAAATTCCATGACATTTCAATTTGGATCCCCAAACTACAGGGCATGACGGATCCTCATAATATTTCACGCACGTAATAAAATTAGCATATTGCGGCAAGAATGGAATCCCCACATAGATTCTACATGTGGGGATTATTTACAACTTGTACATTTTTTTGGAACTAGTCAATTGGCCGACAAATTCCATGACATTTCAATTTGGATCCCCAAACTATAGGGCATGACGGATCCACTTAATATTTCACGCACGTAATAAAATTAGCATATTGCGGCAAGAATGGAATCCCCACATAGATTCTACATGTGGGAATTATTTACAACTTGTACATTTTTTTGGAACTAGTCAATTGGCCAACAAATTCCATGATATTTGAATTTGGATCCCTAAACTATAGGGCATGACGGATCCTTTTAATATTTCATGCACGTAATAAAATTAGCATATTGCGGCATGCATGGAATCCCCACATGGATTCTACATGTGGGGATTATTTACAACTTGTACATATTTTTGAACTAGTCAACTCGCCAACAAATTCCATGACATTTGAATTTGGATCCCCAAACTACAGGGCATGACGGATCCACTTAATATTTCACGCACGTAATAAAATTAGCATATTGCGGCAAGAATGGAATCCCCACATAGATTCTACATGTGGGGATTATTTACAACTTGTACATTTTTTTGGAACTAGTCAATTGGCCAACAAATTCCATGACATTTCAATTTGGATCCCTAAACTATAGGGCATGACGGATCCTTTTAATATTTCATGCACGTAATAAAATTAGCATATTGCGGCATGCATGGAATCCCCACATGGATTCTACATGTGGGGATTATTTACAACTTGTACATATTTTTGAACTAGTCAACTCGCCAACAAATTCCATGACATTTGAATTTGGATCCCCAAACTACAGGGCATGACGGATCCACTTAATATTTCACGCACGTAATAAAATTAGCATATTGCGGCAAGAATGGAATCCCCACATAGATTCTACATGTGGGGATTATTTACAACTTGTACATTTTTTTGGAACTAGTCAATTGGCCGACAAATTCCATGACATTTCAATTTGGATCCCCAAACTACAGGGCATGACGGATCCTCTTAATATTTCATGCACGTAATAAAATTAGCATATTGCGGCAAGCATGGAATCCCCACATGGATTCTACATGTGGGGATTATTTACAACTTGTACATTTTTTTGAACTAATTAGTTGGCCAACAAATTCCATGACATTTCAATTTGGATCCCCAAACTATAGGGCATGACGGATCCTCTTAATATTTCACGCACGTAATAAAATTAGCATATTGCGGCAAGAATGGAATCCCCACATGGATTCTACATGTGGGGATTATTTACAACTTGTACATTTTTTTGGAACTAGTCAATTGGCCAACAAATTCCATGACTTTTCAATTTGGATCCCCAAACTACAGGGCATGACGGATCCTCATAATATTTCACGCACGTAATAAAATTAGCATATTGCGGCAAGAATGGAATCCCCACATGGATTCTACATGTGGGGATTATTTACAACTTGTACATTTTTTTGGAACTAGTCAATTGGCCGACAAATTCCATGACATTTCAATTTGGATCCCCAAACTATAGGGCATGACGGATCCACTTAATATTTCACGCACGTAATAAAATTAGCATATTGCGGCAAGAATGGAATCCCCACATAGATTCTACATGTGGGAATTATTTACAACTTGTACATTTTTTTGGAACTAGTCAATTGGCCAACAAATTCCATGACATTTGAATTTGGATCCCTAAACTATAGGGCATGACGGATCCTTTTAATATTTCATGCACGTAATAAAATTAGCATATTGCGGCATGCATGGAATCCCCACATGGATTCTACATGTGGGGATTATTTACAACTTGTACATATTTTTGAACTAGTCAACTCGCCAACAAATTCCATGACATTTGAATTTGGATCCCCAAACTACAGGGCATGACGGATCCACTTAATATTTCACGCACGTAATAAAATTAGCATATTGCGGCAAGAATGGAATCCCCACATGGATTCTACATGTGGGGATTATTTACAACTTGTACATTTTTTTGGAACTAGTCAATTGGCCAACAAATTCCATGACATTTCAATTTGGATCCCCAAACTATAGGGCATGACGGATCCACTTAATATTTCACGCACGTAATAAAATTAGCATATTGCGGCAAGAATGGAATCCCCACATAGATTCTACATGTGGGAATTATTTACAACTTGTACATTTTTTTGGAACTAGTCAATTGGCCGACAAATTCCATGACATTTCAATTTGGATCCCCAAACTACAGGGCATGACGGATCCTCTTAATATTTCATGCACGTAATAAAATTAGCATATTGCGGCAAGCATGGAATCCCCACATGGATTCTACATGTGGGGATTATTTACAACTTGTACATTTTTTTGGAACTAGTCAATTGGCCGACAAATTCCATGACATTTCAATTTGGATCTCGAAACTACAGGGCATGACGGATCCTCATAATATTTCACGCACGTAATAAAATTAGCATATTGCGGCAAGCATGGAATCCCCACATAGATTCTACATGTGGGGATTATTTACAACTTGTACATTTTTTTGGAACTAGTCAATTGGCCAACAAATTCCATGACATTTGAATTTGGATCCCCAAACTACAGGGCATGACGGATCCTCATAATATTTCACGCACGTAATAAAATTAGCATATTGCGGCAAGAATGGAATCCCCACATGGATTCTACATGTGGGGATTATTTACAACTTGTACATTTTTTTGGAACTAGTCAATTGGCCGACAAATTCCATGACATTTCAATTTGGATCCCCAAACTACAGGGCATGACGGATCCTCTTAATATTTCATGCACGTAATAAAATTAGCATATTGCGGCAAGCATGGAATCCCCACATGGATTCTACATGTGGGGATTATTTACAACTTGTACATTTTTTTGAACTAATCAATTGGCCAACAAATTCCATGACATTTCAATTTGGATCCCCAAACTACAGGGCATGACGGATCCTCTTAATATTTCACGCACGTAATAAAATTAGCATATTGCGGCAAGAATGGAATCCCCACATGGATTCTACATGTGGGGATTATTTACAACTTGTACATTTTTTTGGAACTAGTCAATTGGCCGACAAATTCCATGACATTTCAATTTGGATCCCCAAACTATAGGGCATGACGGATCCACTTAATATTTCACGCACGTAATAAAATTAGCATATTGCGGCAAGAATGGAATCCCCACATAGATTCTACATGTGGGGATTATTTACAACTTGTACATTTTTTTGGAACTAGTCAATTGGCCAACAAATTCCATGATATTTGAATTTGGATCCCTAAACTATAGGGCATGACGGATCCTTTTAATATTTCATGCACGTAATAAAATTAGCATATTGCGGCATGCATGGAATCCCCACATGGATTCTACATGTGGGGATTATTTACAACTTGTACATATTTTTGAACTAGTCAACTCGCCAACAAATTCCATGACATTTGAATTTGGATCCCCAAACTACAGGGCATGACGGATCCACTTAATATTTCACGCACGTAATAAAATTAGCATATTGCGGCAAGAATGGAATCCCCACATAGATTCTACATGTGGGGATTATTTACAACTTGTACATTTTTTTGGAACTAGTCAATTGGCCAACAAATTCCATGACATTTCAATTTGGATCCCTAAACTATAGGGCATGACGGATCCTTTTAATATTTCATGCACGTAATAAAATTAGCATATTGCGGCATGCATGGAATCCCCACATGGATTCTACATGTGGGGATTATTTACAACTTGTACATATTTTTGAACTAGTCAACTCGCCAACAAATTCCATGACATTTGAATTTGGATCCCCAAACTACAGGGCATGACGGATCCACTTAATATTTCACGCACGTAATAAAATTAGCATATTGCGGCAAGAATGGAATCCCCACATAGATTCTACATGTGGGGATTATTTACAACTTGTACATTTTTTTGGAACTAGTCAATTGGCCGACAAATTCCATGACATTTCAATTTGGATCCCCAAACTACAGGGCATGACGGATCCTCTTAATATTTCATGCACGTAATAAAATTAGCATATTGCGGCAAGCATGGAATCCCCACATGGATTCTACATGTGGGGATTATTTACAACTTGTACATTTTTTTGAACTAATCAGTTGGCCAACAAATTCCATGACATTTCAATTTGGATCCCCAAACTATAGGGCATGACGGATCCTCTTAATATTTCACGCACGTAATAAAATTAGCATATTGCGGCAAGAATGGAATCCCCACATAGATTCTACATGTGGGGATTATTTACAACTTGTACATTTTTTTGGAACTAGTCAATTGGCCAACAAATTCCATGACTTTTCAATTTGGATCCCCAAACTACAGGGCATGACGGATCCTCATAATATTTCACGCACGTAATAAAATTAGCATATTGCGGCAAGAATGGAATCCCCACATGGATTCTACATGTGGGGATTATTTACAACTTGTACATTTTTTTGGAACTAGTCAATTGGCCGACAAATTCCATGACATTTCAATTTGGATCCCCAAACTATAGGGCATGACGGATCCACTTAATATTTCACGCACGTAATAAAATTAGCATATTGCGGCAAGAATGGAATCCCCACATAGATTCTACATGTGGGAATTATTTACAACTTGTACATTTTTTTGGAACTAGTCAATTGGCCAACAAATTCCATGACATTTGAATTTGGATCCCTAAACTATAGGGCATGACGGATCCTTTTAATATTTCATGCACGTAATAAAATTAGCATATTGCGGCATGCATGGAATCCCCACATGGATTCTACATGTGGGGATTATTTACAACTTGTACATATTTTTGAACTAGTCAACTCGCCAACAAATTCCATGACATTTGAATTTGGATCCCCAAACTACAGGGCATGACGGATCCACTTAATATTTCACGCACGTAATAAAATTAGCATATTGCGGCAAGAATGGAATCCCCACATAGATTCTACATGTGGGGATTATTTACAACTTGTACATTTTTTTGGAACTAGTCAATTGGCCAACAAATTCCATGACATTTCAATTTGGATCCCCAAACTATAGGGCATGACGGATCCACTTAATATTTCACGCACGTAATAAAATTAGCATATTGCGGCAAGAATGGAATCCCCACATAGATTCTACATGTGGGAATTATTTACAACTTGTACATTTTTTTGGAACTAGTCAATTGGCCGACAAATTCCATGACATTTCAATTTGGATCCCCAAACTACAGGGCATGACGGATCCTCTTAATATTTCATGCACGTAATAAAATTAGCGTATTGCGTCAAGAATGGAATCCCCACATAGATTCTACATGTGGGGATTATTTACAACTTGTACATTTTTTTGGACCTAGTCAATTGGCCAACAAATTCCATGACATTTGAATTTGGATCCCTAAACTATAGGGCATGACGGATCCACTTAATATTTCACGCACGTAATAAAATTAGCATATTGCGGCAAGCATGGAATCCCCACATGGATTCTACATGTGGGGATTATTTACAACTTGTACATATTTTTGGAACTAGTCAATTGGCCGACAAATTCCATGACATTTCAATTTGGATCCCCAAACTACAGGGCATGACGGATCCTCTTAATATTTCATGCACGTAATAAAATTAGCATATTGCGGCAAGCATGGAATCCCCACATGGATTCTACATGTGGGGATTATTTACAACTTGTACATTTTTTTGAACTAATCAATTGGCCAACAAATTCCATGACATTTCAATTTGGATCCCCAAACTACAGGGCATGACGGATCCTCTTAATATTTCACGCACGTAATAAAATTAGCATATTGCGGCAAGAATGGAATCCCCACATGGATTCTACATGTGGGGATTATTTACAACTTGTACATTTTTTTGGAACTAGTCAATTGGCCAACAAATTCCATGACATTTCAATTTGGATCCCCAAACTACAGGGCATGACGGATCCACTTAATATTTCACGCACGTAATAAAATTAGCATATTGCGGCAAGAATGGAATCCCCACATGGATTCTACATGTGGGAATTATTTACAACTTGTACATTTTTTTGGAACTAGTCAATTGGCCGACAAATTCCATGACATTTCAATTTGGATCCCCAAACTACAGGGCATGACGGATCCTCTTAATATTTCATGCACGTAATAAAATTAGCATATTGCGGCAAGCATGGAATCCCCACATGGATTCTACATGTGGGGATTATTTACAACTTGTACATTTTTTTGAACTAATCAATTGGCCAACAAATTCCATGACATTTCAATTTGGATCCCCAAACTACAGGGCATGACGGATCCTCTTAATATTTCACGCACGTAATAAAATTAGCATATTGCGGCAAGAATGGAATCCCCACATGGATTCTACATGTGGGGATTATTTACAACTTGTACATTTTTTTGGAACTAGTCAATTGGCCAACAAATTCCATGACATTTCAATTTGGATCCCCAAACTACAGGGCATGACGGATCCTCATAATATTTCACGCACGTAATAAAATTAGCATATTGCGGCAAGAATGGAATCCCCACATGGATTCTACATGTGGGGATTATTTACAACTTGTACATTTTTTTGGAACTAGTCAATTGGCCGACAAATTCCATGACATTTCAATTTGGATCCCCAAACTATAGGGCATGACGGATCCACTTAATATTTCATGCACGTAATAAAATTAGCATATTGCGGCAAGAATGGAATCCCCACATAGATTCTACATGTGGGAATTATTTACAACTTGTACATTTTTTTGGAACTAGTCAATTGGCCAACAAATTCCATGACATTTGAATTTGGATCCCTAAACTATAGGGCATGACGGATCCTTTTAATATTTCATGCACGTAATAAAATTAGCATATTGCGGCATGCATGGAATCCCCACATGGATTCTACATGTGGGGATTATTTACAACTTGTACATATTTTTGAACTAGTCAACTCGCCAACAAATTCCATGACATTTGAATTTGGATCCCCAAACTACAGGGCATGACGGATCCACTTAATATTTCACGCACGTAATAAAATTAGCATATTGCGGCAAGAATGGAATCCCCACATAGATTCTACATGTGGGGATTATTTACAACTTGTACATTTTTTTGGAACTAGTCAATTGGCCAACAAATTCCATGACATTTCAATTTGGATCCCCAAACTATAGGGCATGACGGATCCACTTAATATTTCACGCACGTAATAAAATTAGCATATTGCGGCAAGAATGGAATCCCCACATAGATTCTACATGTGGGAATTATTTACAACTTGTACATTTTTTTGGAACTAGTCAATTGGCCGACAAATTCCATGACATTTCAATTTGGATCCCCAAACTACAGGGCATGACGGATCCTCTTAATATTTCATGCACGTAATAAAATTAGCGTATTGCGGCAAGCATGGAATCCCCACATAGATTCTACATGTGGGGATTATTTACAACTTGTACATTTTTTTGGACCTAGTCAATTGGCCAACAAATTCCATGACATTTGAATTTGGATCCCTAAACTATAGGGCATGACGGATCCACTTAATATTTCACGCACGTAATAAAATTAGCATATTGCGGCAAGCATGGAATCCCCACATGGATTCTACATGTGGGGATTATTTACAACTTGTACATTTTTTTGGAACTAGTCAATTGGCCAACAAATTCCATGACATTTGAATTTGGATCCCTAAACTATAGGGCATGACGGATCCTCTTAATATTTCATGCACGTAATAAAATTAGCATATTGCGGCAAGCATGGAATCCCCACATAGATTCTACATGTGGGGATTATTTACAACTTGTACATTTTTTTGGAACTAGTCAATTGGCCAACAAATTCCATGACATTTCAATTTGGATCCCCAAACTATAGGGCATGACGGATCCACTTAATATTTCACGCACGTAATAAAATTAGCATATTGCGGCAAGAATGGAATCCCCACATGGATTCTACATGTGGGGATTATTTACAACTTGTACATATTTTTGGAACTAGTCAATTGGCCAACAAATTCCATGACATTTGAATTTGGATCCCTAAACTATAGGGCATGACGGATCCTCTTAATATTTCATGCACGTAATAAAATTAGCATATTGCGGCAAGCATGGAATCCCCACATAGATTCTACATGTGGGGATTATTTACAACTTGTACATTTTTTTGGAACTAGTCAATTGGCCAACAAATTCCATGACATTTCAATTTGGATCCCCAAACTATAGGGCATGACGGATCCACTTAATATTTCACGCACGTAATAAAATTAGCATATTGCGGCAAGAATGGAATCCCCACATAGATTCTACATGTGGGAATTATTTACAACTTGTACATTTTTTTGGAACTAGTCAATTGGCCAACAAATTCCATGACATTTGAATTTGGATCCCTAAACTATAGGGCATGACGGATCCTTTTAATATTTCATGCACGTAATAAAATTAGCATATTGCGGCATGCATGGAATCCCCACATGGATTCTACATGTGGGGATTATTTACAACTTGTACATATTTTTGAACTAGTCAACTCGCCAACAAATTCCATGACATTTGAATTTGGATCCCCAAACTACAGGGCATGACGGATCCACTTAATATTTCACGCACGTATTAAAATTAGCATATTGCGGCAAGAATGGAATCCCCACATAGATTGTACATGTGGGGATTATTTACAACTTGTACATTTTTTTGGAACTAGTCAATTGGCCGACAAATTCCATGACATTTCAATTTGGATCCCCAAACTACAGGGCATGACGGATCCTCTTAATATTTCACGCACGTAATAAAATTAGCGTATTGCGGCAAGAATGGAATCCCCACATGGATTCTACATGTGGGGATTATTTACAACTTGTACATTTTTTTGGAACTAGTCAATTGGCCAACAAATTCCATGACATTTGAATTTGGATCCCTAAACTATAGGGCATGACGGATCCTCTTAATATTTCATGCACGTAATAAAATTAGCATATTGCGGCAAGCATGGAATCCCCACATGGATTCTACATGTGGGGATTATTTACAACTTGTACATTTTTTTGAACTAATCAATTGGCCAACAAATTCCATGACATTTCAATTTGGATCCCCAAACTACAGGGCATGACGGATCCTCGTAATATTTCACGCACGTAATAAAATTAGCATATTGCGGCAAGCATGGAATCCCCACATGGATTCTACATGTGGGGATTATTTACAACTTGTACATTTTTTTGAACTAATCAATTGGCCAACAAATTCCATGACATTTCAATTTGGATCCCCAAACTACAGGGCATGACGGATCCTCTTAATGTTTCACGCACGTAATAAAATTAGCATATTGCGGCAAGAATGGAATCCCCACATAGATTCTACATGTGGGGATTATTTACAACTTGTACATTTTTTTGGAACTAGTCAATTGGCCAACAAATTCCATGACATTTCAATTTGGATCCCCAAACTATAGGGCATGACGGATCCACTTAATATTTCACGCACGTAATAAAATTAGCATATTGCGGCAAGCATGGAATCCCCACATGGATTCTACATGTGGGGATTATTTACAACTTGTACATATTTTTGGAACTAGTCAATTGGCCAACAAATTCCATGACATTTCAATTTGGATCTCCAAACTACAGGGCATGACGGATCCTCTTAATATTTCATGCACGTAATAAAATTAGCATATTGCGGCAAGCATGGAATCCCCACATAGATTCTACATGTGGGGATTATTTACAACTTGTACATTTTTTTGGAACTAGTCAATTGGCCAACAAATTCCATGACATTTCAATTTGGATCCCCAAACTATAGGGCATGACGGATCCACTTAATATTTCACGCACGTAATAAAATTAGCATATTGCGGCAAGCATGGAATCCCCACATAGATTCTACATGTGGGAATTATTTACAACTTGTACATTTTTTTGGAACTAGTCAATTGGCCAACAAATTCCATGACATTTGAATTTGGATCCCTAAACTATAGGGCATGACGGATCCTTTTAATATTTCATGCACGTAATAAAATTAGCATATTGCCGCATGCATGGAATCCCCACATGGATTCTACATGTGGGGATTATTTACAACTTGTACATATTTTTGAACTAGTCAACTCGCCAACAAATTCCATGACATTTGAATTTGGATCCCCAAACTACAGGGCATGACGGATCCACTTAATATTTCACGCACGTAATAAAATTAGCATATTGCGGCAAGAATGGAATCCCCACATGGATTCTACATGTGGGGATTATTTACAACTTGTACATTTTTTTGGAACTAGTCAATTGGCCGACAAATTCCATGACATTTCAATTTGGATCCCCAAACTACAGGGCATGACGGATCCTCTTAATATTTCACGCACGTAATAAAATTAGCGTATTGCGGCAAGAATGGAATCCCCACATGGATTCTACATGTGGGGATTATTTACAACTTGTACATTTTTTTGGAACTAGTCAATTGGCCAACAAATTCCATGACATTTCAATTTGGATCCCCAAACTACAGGGCATGACGGATCCTCGTAATATTTCACGCACGTAATAAAATTAGCATATTGCGGCAAGCATGGAATCCCCACATGGATTCTACATGTGGGGATTATTTACAACTTGTACATTTTTTTGAACTAATCAATTGGCCAACAAATTCCATGACATTTCAATTTGGATCCCCAAACTACAGGGCATGACGGATCCTCGTAATATTTCACGCACGTAATAAAATTAGCATATTGCGGCAAGAATGGAATCCCCACATGGATTCTACATGTGGGGATTATTTACAACTTGTACATTTTTTTGGAACTAGTCAATTGGCCGACAAATTCCATGACATTTCAATTTGGATCCCCAAACTACAGGGCATGACGGATCCTCTTAATATTTCACGCACGTAATAAAATTAGCATATTGCGGCAAGAATGGAATCCCCACATAGATTCTACATGTGGGGATTATTTACAACTTGTACATTTTTTTGGAACTAGTCAATTGGCCAACAAATTCCATGACATTTCAATTTGGATCCCCAAACTATAGGGCATGACGGATCCACTTAATATTTCACGCACATAATAAAATTAGCATATTGCGGCAAGCATGGAATCCCCACATGGATTCTACATGTGGGGATTATTTACAACTTGTACATATTTTTGGAACTAGTCAATTGGCCAACAAATTCCATGACATTTGAATTTGGATCCCTAAACTATAGGGCATGACGGATCCTCTTAATATTTCATGCACGTAATAAAATTAGCATATTGCGGCAAGCATGGAATCCCCACATAGATTCTACATGTGGGGATTATTTACAACTTGTACATTTTTTTGGAACTAGTCAATTGGCCAACAAATTCCATGACATTTCAATTTGGATCCCCAAACTATAGGGCATGACGGATCCACTTAATATTTCACGCACGTAATAAAATTAGCATATTGCGGCAAGAATGGAATCCCCACATGGATTCTACATGTGGGGATTATTTACAACTTGTACATATTTTTGGAACTAGTCAATTGGCCAACAAATTCCATGACATTTGAATTTGGATCCCGAAACTATAGGGCATGACGGATCCACTTAATATTTCACGCACGTAATAAAATTAGCATATTGCGGCAAGAATGGAATCCCCACATGGATTCTACATGTGGGGATTATTTACAACTTGTACATTTTTTTGGAACTAGTCAATTGGCCAACAAATTCCATGACATTTCAATTTGGATCCCCAAACTATAGGGCATGACGGATCCACTTAATATTTCACGCACATAATAAAATTAGCATATTGCGGCAAGCATGGAATCCCCACATGGATTCTACATGTGGGGATTATTTACAACTTGTACATATTTTTGGAACTAGTCAATTGGCCAACAAATTCCATGACATTTGAATTTGGATCCCTAAACTATAGGGCATGACGGATCCTCTTAATATTTCATGCACGTAATAAAATTAGCATATTGCGGCAAGCATGGAATCCCCACATAGATTCTACATGTGGGGATTATTTACAACTTGTACATTTTTTTGGAACTAGTCAATTGGCCAACAAATTCCATGACATTTGAATTTGGATCCCTAAACTATAGGGCATGACGGATCCTCTTAATATTTCATGCACGTAATAAAATTAGCATATTGCGGCAAGAATGGAATCCCCACATAGATTCTACATGTGGGGATTATTTACAACTTGTACATTTTTTTGGAACTAGTCAATTGGCCAACAAATTCCATGACATTTCAATTTGGATCCCCAAACTATAGGGCATGACGGATCCACTTAATATTTCACGCACGTAATAAAATTAGCATATTGCGGCAAGAATGGAATCCCCACATAGATTCTACATGTGGGGATTATTTACAACTTGTACATTTTTTTGGAACTAGTCAATTGGCCAACAAATTCCATGACATTTGAATTTGGATCCCGAAACTATAGGGCATGACGGATCCACTTAATATTTCACGCACGTAATAAAATTAGCATATTGCGGCAAGCATGGAATCCCCACATGGATTCTACATGTGGGGATTATTTACAACTTGTACATATTTTTGGAACTAGTCAATTGGCCAACAAATTCCATGACATTTGAATTTGGATCCCGAAACTATAGGGCATGACGGATCCACTTAATATTTCACGCACGTAATAAAATTAGCATATTGCGGCAAGAATGGAATCCCCACATGGATTCTACATGTGGGGATTATTTACAACTTGTACATTTTTTTGGAACTAGTCAATTGGCCAACAAATTCCATGACATTTCAATTTGGATCCCCAAACTATAGGGCATGACGGATCCACTTAATATTTCACGCACGTAATAAGATTAGCATATTGCGGCAAGCATGGAATCCCCACATGGATTCTACATGTGGGGATTATTTACAACTTGTACATATTTTTGGAACTAGTCAATTGGCCAACAAATTCCATGACATTTGAATTTGGATCCCTAAACTATAGGGCATGACGGATCCTCTTAATATTTCATGCACGTAATAAAATTAGCATATTGCGGCAAGCATGGAATCCCCACATAGATTCTACATGTGGGGATTATTTACAACTTGTACATTTTTTTGGAACTAGTCAATTGGCCAACAAATTCCATGACATTTCAATTTGGATCCCCAAACTATAGGGCATGACGGATCCACTTAATATTTCACGCACGTAATAAAATTAGCATATTGCGGCAAGAATGGAATCCCCACATGGATTCTACATGTGAGGATTATTTACAACTTGTACATATTTTTGGAACTAGTCAATTGGCCAACAAATTCCATGACATTTGAATTTGGATCCCTAAACTATAGGGCATGACGGATCCTCTTAATATTTCATGCACGTAATAAAATTAGCATATTGCGGCATGCATGGAATCCCCACATGGATTCTACATGTGGGGATTATTTACAACTTGTACATATTTTTGAACTAGTCAACTCGCCAACAAATTCCATGACATTTGAATTTGGATCCCCAAACTACAGGGCATGACGGATCCACTTAATATTTCACGCACGTAATAAAATTAGCATATTGCGGCAAGAATGGAATCCCCACATAGATTCTACATGTGGGGATTATTTACAACTTGTACATTTTTTTGGAACTAGTCAATTGGCCAACAAATTCCATGACATTTCAATTTGGATCCCCAAACTATAGGGCATGACGGATCCACTTAATATTTCACGCACGTAATAAAATTAGCATATTGCGGCAAGAATGGAATCCCCACATAGATTCTACATGTGGGAATTATTTACAACTTGTACATTTTTTTGGAACTAGTCAATTGGCCGACAAATTCCATGACATTTCAATTTGGATCCCCAAACTACAGGGCATGACGGATCCTCTTAATATTTCATGCACGTAATAAAATTAGCGTATTGCGGCAAGAATGGAATCCCCACATAGATTCTACATGTGGGGATTATTTACAACTTGTACATTTTTTTGGAACTAGTCAATTGGCCAACAAATTCCATGACATTTGAATTTGGATCCCTAAACTATAGGGCATGACGGATCCACTTAATATTTCACGCACGTAATAAAATTAGCATATTGCGGCAAGCATGGAATCCCCACATGGATTCTACATGTGGGGATTATTTACAACTTGTACATTTTTTTGGAACTAGTCAATTGGCCAACAAATTCCATGACATTTGAATTTGGATCCCTAAACTATAGGGCATGACGGATCCTCTTAATATTTCATGCACGTAATAAAATTAGCATATTGCGGCAAGCATGGAATCCCCACATAGATTCTACATGTGGGGATTATTTACAACTTGTACATTTTTTTGGAACTAGTCAATTGGCCGACAAATTCCATGACATTTCAATTTGGATCTCGAAACTACAGGGCATGACGGATCCTCTTAATATTTCATGCACGTAATAAAATTAGCGTATTGCGGCAAGAATGGAATCCCCACATAGATTCTACATGTGGGGATTATTTACAACTTGTACATTTTTTTGGAACTAGTCAATTGGTCAACAAATTCCATGACATTTGAATTTGGATCCCTAAACTATAGGGCATGACGGATCCACTTAATATTTCACGCACGTAATAAAATTAGCATATTGCGGCAAGAATGGAATCCCCACATGGATTCTACATGTGGGGATTATTTACAACTTGTGCATTTTTTTGGAACTAGTCAATTGGCCGACAAATTCCATGACATTTCAATTTGGATCCCCAAACTACAGGGCATGACGGATCCTCATAATATTTCACGCACGTAATAAAATTAGCATATTGCGGCAAGAATGGAATCCCCACATGGATTCTACATGTGGGGATTATTTACAACTTGTACATTTTTTTGGAACTAGTCAATTGGCCGACAAATTCCATGACATTTGAATTTGGATCCCTAAACTACAGGGCATGACGGATCCTCTTAATATTTCATGCACGTAATAAAATTAGCATATTGCGGCAAGCATGGAATCCCCACATGGATTCTACATGTGGGGATTATTTACAACTTGTACATTTTTTTGAACTAATCAATTGGCCAACAAATTCCATGACATTTCAATTTGGATCCCCAAACTACAGGGCATGACGGATCCTCTTAATATTTCACGCACGTAATAAAATTAGCATATTGCGGCAAGAATCGAATCCCCACATAGATTCTACATGTGGGGATTATTTACAACTTGTACATTTTTTTGGAACTAGTCAATTGGCCGACAAATTCCATGACATTTCAATTTGTATCCCCAAACTACAGGGCATGACGGATCCTCTTAATATTTCATGCACGTAATAAAATTAGCATATTGCGGCAAGCATGGAATCCCCACATGGATTCTACATGTGGGGATTATTTACAACTTGTACATTTTTTTGAACTAATCAATTGGCCAACAAATTCCATGACATTTCAATTTGGATCCCCAAACTACAGGGCATGACGGATCCTCTTAATATTTCATGCACGTAATAAACTTAGCATATTGCGGCAAGAATAGAATCCCCAAATAGATTCTACATGTGGGGATTATTTACAACTTGTACATATTTTTGAACTAGTCAACTCGCCAACAAATTCCATGACATTTCAATTTGGATCCCCAAACTACAGGGCATGACGGATCCACTTAATATTTCACGCACGTAATAAAATTAGCATATTGCGGCAAGAATGGAATCCCCACATAGATTCTACATGTGGGGATTATTTACAACTTGTACATTTTTTTGGAACTAGTCAATTGGCCAACAAATTCCATGACATTTGAATTTGGATCCCTAAACTATAGGGCATGACGGATCCACTTAATATTTCACGCACGTAATAAAATTAGCATATTGCGGCAAGAATGGAATCCCCACATAGATTCTACATGTGGGGATTATTTACAACTTGTACATTTTTTTGGAACTAGTCAATTGGCCGACAAATTCCATGACATTTCAATTTGGATCCCCAAACTACAGGGCATGACGGATCCTCTTAATATTTCACGCACGTAATAAAATTAGCGTATTGCGGCAAGAATGGATCCCCACATAGATTCTACATGTGGGGATTATTTACAACTTGTACATTTTTTTGGAACTAGTCAATTGGCCAACAAATTCCATGACATTTGAATTTGGATCCCTAAACTATAGGGCATGACGGATCCTCTTAATATTTCATGCACGTAATAAAATTAGCATATTGCGGCAAGCATGGAATCCCCACATGGATTCTACATGTGGGGATTATTTACAACTTGTACATTTTTTTGAACTAATCAATTGGCCAACAAATTCCATGACATTTCAATTTGGATCCCCAAACTACAGGGCATGACGGATCCTCGTAATATTTCACGCACGTAATAAAATTAGCATATTGCGGCAAGCATGGAATCCCCACATGGATTCTACATGTGGGGATTATTTACAACTTGTACATTTTTTTGAACTAATCAATTGGCCAACAAATTCCATGACATTTCAATTTGGATCCCCAAACTACAGGGCATGACGGATCCTCTTAATATTTCACGCACGTAATAAAATTAGCATATTGCGGCAAGAATGGAATCCCCACATAGATTCTACATGTGGGGATTATTTACAACTTGTACATTTTTTTGGACTAGTCAATTGGCCAACAAATTCCATGACATTTGAATTTGGATCCCCAAACTACAGGGCATGACGGATGCTTTTAATATTTCATGCACGTAATAAACTTAGCATATTGCGGCAAGAATAGAATCCCCAAATAGATTCTACATGTGGGGATTATTTACAACTTGTACATATTTTTGAACTAGTCAACTCGCCAACAAATTCCATGACATTTCAATTTGGATCCCCAAACTACAGGGCATGACGGATCCACTTAATATTTCACGCACGTAATAAAATTAGCATATTGCGGCAAGAATGGAATCCCCACATAGATTCTACATGTGGGGATTATTTACAACTTGTACATTTTTTTGGAACTAGTCAATTGGCCAACAAATTCCATGACATTTCAATTTGGATCCCCAAACTATAGGGCATGACGGATCCTCTTAATATTTCACGCACGTAATAAAATTAGCATATTGCGGCAAGAATGGAATCACCACATAGATTCTACATGTGGGGATTATTTACAACTTGTACATTTTTTTGGAACTAGTCAATTGGCCAACAAATTCCATGACATTTCAATTTGGATCCCCAAACTACAGGGCATGACGGATCCTCTTAATATTTCACGCACGTAATAAAATTAGCGTATTGCGGCAAGAATGGAATCCCCACATAGATTCTACATGTGGGGATTATTTACAACTTGTACATTTTTTTGGAACTAGTCAATTGGCCAACAAATTCCATGACATTTGAATTTGGATCCCTAAACTATAGGGCATGACGGATCCTCTTAATATTTTATGCACGTAATAAAATTAGCATATTGCGGCAAGCATGGAATCCCCACATAGATTCTACATGTGGGGATTATTTACAACTTGTACATTTTTTTGGAACTAGTCAATTGGCCGACAAATTCCATGACATTTCAATTTGGATCTCCAAACTACAGGGCATGACGGATCCTCTTAATATTTCATGCACGTAATAAAATTAGCGTATTGCGGCAAGAATGGGATCCCCACATAGATTCTACATGTGGGGATTATTTACAACTTGTACATTTGTTTGGAACTAGTCAATTGGCCAACAAATTCCATGACATTTGAATTTGGATCCCCAAACTATAGGGCATGACGGATCCACTTAATATTTCACGCACGTAATAAAATTAGCATATTGCGGCAAGAATGGAATCCCCACATGGATTCTACATGTGGGGATTATTTACAACTTGTACATTTTTTTGGAACTAGTCAATTGGCCGACAAATTCCATGACATTTCAATTTGGATCCCCAAACTACAGGGCATGACGGATCCTCTTAATATTTCACGCACGTAATAAAATTAGCATATTGCGGCAAGAATGGAATCCCCACATGGATTCTACATGTGGGGATTATTTACAACTTGTACATTTTTTTGGAACTAGTCAATTGGCCGACAAATTCCATGACATTTCAATTTGGATCCCCAAACTATAGGGCATGACGGATCCACTTAATATTTCACGCACGTAATAAAATTAGCATATTGCGGCAAGAATGGAATCCCCACATGGATTCTACATGTGGGGATAATTTACAACTTGTACATTTTTTTGGACTAGTCAATTGGCCAACAAATTCCATGACATTTGAATTTGGATCCCCAAACTACAGGGCATGACGGATGCTTTTAATATTTCATGCACGTAATAAACTTAGCATATTGCGGCAAGAATAGAATCCCCAAATAGATTCTACATGTGGGGATTATTTACAACTTGTACATATTTTTGAACTAGTCAACTCGCCAACAAATTCCATGACATTTGAATTTGGATCCCCAAACTACAGGGCATGACGGATCCACTTAATATTTCACGCACGTAATAAAATTAGCATATTGCGGCAAGAATGGAATCCCCACATAGATTCTACATGTGGGGATTATTTACAACTTGTACATTTTTTTGGAACTAGTCAATTGGCCGACAAATTCCATGACATTTCAATTTGGATCCCCAAACTACAGGGCATGACGGATCCTCTTAATATTTCACGCACGTAATAAAATTAGCGTATTGCGGCAAGAATGGAATCCCCACATAGATTCTACATGTGGGGATTATTTACAACTTGTACATTTTTTTGGAACTAGTCAATTGGCCGACAAATTCCATGACATTTCAATTTGGATCCCCAAACTACAGGGCATGACGGATCCTCTTAATATTTCACGCACGTAATAAAATTAGCGTATTGCGGCAAGAATGGAATCCCCACATAGATTCTACATGTGGGGATTATTTACAACTTGTACATTTTTTTGGAACTAGTCAATTGGCCAACAAATTCCATGACATTTGAATTTGGATCCCTAAACTATAGGGCATGACGGATCCTCTTAATATTTTATGCACGTAATAAAATTAGCATATTGCGGCAAGCATGGAATCCCCACATAGATTCTACATGTGGGGATTATTTACAACTTGTACATTTTTTTGGAACTAGTCAATTGGCCGACAAATTCCATGACATTTCAATTTGGATCTCCAAACTACAGGGCATGACGGATCCTCTTAATATTTCACGCACGTAATAAAATTAGCATATTGCGGCAAGAATGGGATCCCCACATAGATTCTACATGTGGGGATTATTTACAACTTGTACATTTTTTTGGAACTAGTCAATTGGCCAACAAATTCCATGACATTTGAATTTGGATCCCCAAACTATAGGGCATGACGGATCCACTTAATATTTCACGCACGTAATAAAATTAGCATATTGCGGCAAGAATGGAATCCCCACATGGATTCTACATGTGGGGATTATTTACAACTTGTACATTTTTTTGGAACTAGTCAATTGGCCGACAAATTCCATGACATTTCAATTTGGATCCCCAAACTACAGGGCATGACGGATCCTCTTAATATTTCACGCACGTAATAAAATTAGCATATTGCGGCAAGAATGGAATCCCCACATGGATTCTACATGTGGGGATTATTTACAACTTGTACATTTGTTTGGAACTAGTCAATTGGCCGACAAATTCCATGACATTTCAATTTGGATCCCCAAACTATAGGGCATGACGGATCCACTTAATATTTCACGCACGTAATAAAATTAGCATATTGCGGCAAGAATGGAATCCCCACATGGATTCTACATGTGGGGATAATTTACAACTTGTACATTTTTTTGGACTAGTCAATTGGCCAACAAATTCCATGACATTTGAATTTGGATCCCCAAACTACAGGGCATGACGGATGCTTTTAATATTTCATGCACGTAATAAACTTAGCATATTGCGGCAAGAATAGAATCCCCAAATAGATTCTACATGTGGGGATTATTTACAACTTGTACATATTTTTGAACTAGTCAACTCGCCAACAAATTCCATGACATTTGAATTTGGATCCCCAAACTACAGGGCATGACGGATCCACTTAATATTTCACGCACGTAATAAAATTAGCATATTGCGGCAAGAATGGAATCCCCACATAGATTCTACATGTGGGGATTATTTACAACTTGTACATTTTTTTGGAACTAGTCAATTGGCCAACAAATTCCATGACATTTCAATTTGGATCCCCAAACTATAGGGCATGACGGATCCACTTAATATTTCACGCACGTAATAAAATTAGCATATTGCGGCAAGAATGGAATCACCACATAGATTCTACATGTGGGGATTATTTACAACTTGTACATTTTTTTGGAACTAGTCAATTGGCCGACAAATTCCATGACATTTCAATTTGGATCCCCAAACTACAGGGCATGACGGATCCTCTTAATATTTCACGCACGTAATAAAATTAGCGTATTGCGGCAAGAATGGAATCCCCACATAGATTCTACATGTGGGGATTATTTACAACTTGTACATTTTTTTGGAACTAGTCAATTGGCCAACAAATTCCATGACATTTGAATTTGGATCCCTAAACTATAGGGCATGACGGATCCACTTAATATTTCACGCACGTAATAAAATTAGCATATTGCGGCAAGAATGGAATCACCACATAGATTCTACATGTGGGGATTATTTACAACTTGTACATTTTTTTGGAACTAGTCAATTGGCCGACAAATTCCATGACATTTCAATTTGGATCTCCAAACTACAGGGCATGACGGATCCACTTAATATTTCATGCACGTAATAAAATTAGCGTATTGCGGCAAGAATGGAATCCCCACATGGATTCTACATGTGGGGATTATTTACAACTTGTACATTTTTTGGAACTAGTCAATTGGCCAACAAATTCCATGACATTTGAATTTGGATCCCCAAACTATAGGGCATGACGGATCCACTTAATATTTCACGCACGTAATAAAATTAGCATATTGCGGCAAGAATGGAATCCCCACATAGATTCTACATGTGGGGATTATTTACAACTTGTACATTTTTTTGGAACTAGTCAATTGGCCGACAAATTCCATGACATTTCAATTTGGATCCCCAAACTACAGGGCATGACGGATCCTCTTAATATTTCACGCACGTAATAAAATTAGCATATTGCGGCAAGAATGGAATCCCCACATGGATTCTACATGTGGGGATTATTTACAACTTGTACATTTTTTTGGAACTAGTCAATTGGCCAACAAATTCCATGACATTTCAATTTGGATCCCCAAACTATAGGGCATGACGGATCCACTTAATATTTCACGCACGTAATAAAATTAGCATATTGCGGCAAGAATGGAATCCCCACATGGATTCTACATGTGGGGATTATTTACAACTTGTACATTTTTTTGGAACTAGTCAATTGGCCGACGAATTCCATGACATTTCAATTTGGATCCCCAAACTACAGGGCATGACGGATGCTTTTAATATTTCATGCACGTAATAAAATTAGCATATTGCGGCAAGCATGGAATCCCCACATGGATTCTACATGTGGGGATTATTTACAACTTGTATATTTTTTTGAACTAATCAATTGGCCAACAAATTCCATGACATTTCAATTTGGATCCCCAAACTATAGGGCATGACGGATCCACTTAATATTTCATGCACGTAATAAAATTAGCATATTGCGGCAAGCATGGAATCCCCACATAGATTCTACATGTGGGGATTATTTACAACTTGTACATTTTTGTGGAACTAGTCAATTGGCCGACAAATTCCATGACATTTGAATTTGGATCCCCAAACTACAGGGCATGACGGATCCTCTTAATATTTCACGCACGTAATAAAATTAGCATATTGCGGCAAGAATGGAATCCCCACATGGATTCTACATGTGGGGATTATTTACAACTTGTACATTTTTTTGGAACTAGTCAATTGGCCGACAAATTCCATGACATTTCAATTTGGATCCCCAAACTACAGGGCATGACGGATCCTCTTAATATTTCATGCACGTAATAAAATTAGCATATTGCGGCAAGCATGGAATCCCCACATGGATTCTACATGTGGGGATTATATACAACTTGTACATTTTTTTGGAACTAGTCAATTGGCCAACAAATTCCATGACATTTCAATTTGGATCCCCAAACTACAGGGCATGACGGATCTTCTTAATATTTCACGCACGTAATAAAATTAGCATATTGCGGCAAGAATGGAATCACCACATAGATTCTACATGTGGGGATTATTTACAACTTGTACATATTTTTGAACTAGTCAACTCGCCAACAAATTCCATGACATTTCAATTTGGATCCCCAAACTATAGGGCATGACGGATCCACTTAATATTTCACGCACCTAATAAAATTAGCATATTGCGGCAAGAATGGAATCCCCACATAGATTCTACATGTGGGGATTATTTACAACTTGTACATTTTTTTGGAACTAGTCAATTGGCCGACAAATTCCATGACATTTGAATTTGGATCCCCAAACTACAGGGCATGACGGATCCACTTAATATTTCACGCACGTAATAAAATTAGCATATTGCGGCAAGAATGGAATCCCCACATGGATTCTACATGTGGGGATTATTTACAACTTGTACATTTTTTTGGAACTAGTCAATTGGCCGACAAATTCCATGACATTTCAATTTGGATCCCCAAACTACAGGGCATGACGGATCCTCTTCATATTTCATGCACGTAATAAAATTAGCGTATTGCGGCAAGAATGGAATCACCACATAGATTCTACATGTGGGGATTATTTACAACTTGTACATTTTTTTGGAACTAGTCAATTGGCCGACAAATTCCATGACATTTCAATTTGGATCTCGAAACTACAGGGCATGACGGATCCTCTTAATATTTCATGCACGTAATAAAATTAGCATATTGCGGCAAGAATGGAATCCCCACATGGATTCTACATGTGGGGATTATTTACAACTTGCACATTTTTTTGGAACTAGTCAATTGGCCAACAAATTCCATGACATTTGAATTTGGATCCCTAAACTATAGGGCATGACGGATCCTCTTAATATTTCATGCACGTAATAAAATTAGCATATTGCGGCAAGCATGGAATCCCCACATAGATTCTATATGTGGGGATTATTTACAACTTGTACATTTTTTTGGAACTAGTCAATTGGCCTACAAATTCCATGACGTTTCAATTTGGATCCCTAAACTATAGGGCATGACGGATCCTCTTAATATTTCATGCACGTAATAAAATTAGCGTATTGCGGCAAGAATGGAATCCCCACATAGATTCTACATGTGGGGATTATTTACAACTTGTACATTTTTTTGGAACTAGTCAATTGGCCAACAAATTCCATGACATTTCAATTTGGATCCCTAAACTATAGGGCATGACGGATCCACTTAATATTTCACGCACGTAATAAAATTAGCATATTGCGGCAAGAATGGAATCCCCACATGGATTCTACATGTGGGGATTATTTACAACTTGTACATTTTTTTGGAACTAGTCAATTGGCCGACAAATTCCATGACATTTCAATTTGGATCCCCAAACTACAGGGCATGACGGATCCTCTTAATATTTCACGCACGTCATAAAATTAGCATATTGCGGCAAGAATGGAATCCCCACATGGATTCTACATGTGGGGATTATTTACAACTTGTACATTTTTTTGGAACTAGTCAATTGGCCGACAAATTCCATGACATTTCAATTTGGATCCCCAAACTACAGGGCATGACGGATCCTCTTAATATTTCATGCACGTAATAAAATTAGCGTATTGCGGCAAGAATGGAATCCCCACATAGATTCTACATGTGGGGATTATTTACAACTTGTACATTTTTTTGAAACTAGTCAATTGGCCGACAAATTCCATGACATTTCAATTTGGATCCCCAAACTACAGGGCATGACGGATCCAGTTAATATTTCACGCACGTAATAAAATTAGCATATTGCGGCAAGAATGGAATCCCCACATGGATTCTACATGTGGGGATTATTTACAACTTGTACATTTTTTTGGAACTAGTCAATTGGCCAACAAATTCCATGACATTTGAATTTGGATCCCTAAACTATAGGGCATGACGGATCCTCTTAATATTTCATGCACGTAATAAAATTAGCATATTGCGGCAAGCATAGAATCCCCACATAGATTCTACATGTGGGGATAATTTACAACTTGTACATTTTTTTGGAACTAGTCAATTGGCCGACAAATTCCATGACATTTCAATTTGGATCTCGAAACTACAGGGCATGACGGATCCTCTTAATATTTCATGCACGTAATAAAATTAGCGTATTGCGGCAAGAATGGAATCCCCACATGGATTCTACATGTGGGGATTATTTACAACTTGCACATTTTTTTGGAACTAGTCAATTGGCCAACAAATTCCATGACATTTCAATTTGGATCCCCAAACTACAGGGCATGACGGATCCTCTTAATATTTCACGCACGTCATAAAATTAGCATATTGCGGCAAGAATGGAATCCCGACATGGATTCTACATGTGGGGATTATTTACAACTTGTACATTTTTTTGGAACTAGTCAATTGGCCGACAAATTCCATGACATTTCAATTTGGATCCCCAAACTACAGGGCATGACGGATCCTCTTAATATTTCATGCACGTAATAAAATTAGCGTATTGCGGCAAGAATGGAATCCCCACATAGATTCTACATGTGGGGATTATTTACAACTTGTACATTTTTTTGGAACTAGTCAATTGGCCGACAAATTCCATGACATTTCAATTTGGATCCCCAAACTACAGGGCATGACGGATCCTCTTAATATTTCATGCACGTAATAAAATTAGCGTATTGCGGCAAGAATGGAATCCCCACATAGATTCTACATGTGGGGATTATTTACAACTTGTACATTTTTTTGGAACTAGTCAATTGGCCGACAAATTCCATGACATTTCAATTTGGATCCCCAAACTACAGGGCATGACGGATCCTCTTAATATTTCATGCACGTAATAAAATTAGCGTATTGCGGCAAGAATGGAATCCCCACATAGATTCTACATGTGGGGATTATTTACAACTTGTACATTTTTTTGGAACTAGTCAATTGGCCAACAAATTCCATGACATTTGAATTTGGATCCCTAAATTATAGGGCATGACGGATCCACTTAATATTTCACGCACGTAATAAAATTAGCATATTGCGGCAAGAATGGAATCCCCACATGGATTCTACATGTGGGGATTATTTACAACTTGTACATATTTTTGGAACTAGTCAATTGGCCAACAAATTCCATGACATTTGAATTTGGATCCCTAAACTATAGGGCATGACGGATCCTCTTAATATTTCATGCACGTAATAAAATTAGCATATTGCGGCAAGCATAGAATCCCCACATAGATTCTACATGTGGGGATAATTTACAACTTGTACATTTTTTTGGAACTAGTCAATTGGCCGACAAATTCCATGACATTTCAATTTGGATCTCGAAACTACAGGGCATGACGGATCCTCTTAATATTTCATGCACGTAATAAAATTAGCGTATTGCGGCAAGAATGGAATCCCCACATGGATTCTACATGTGGGGATTATTTACAACTTGCACATTTTTTTGGAACTAGTCAATTGGCCAACAAATTCCATGACATTTCAATTTGGATCCCTAAACTATAGGGCATGACGGATCCACTTAATATTTCACGCACGTAATAAAATTAGCATATTGCGGCAAGAATGGAATCCCCACATGGATTCTACATGTGGGGATTATTTACAACTTGTACATTTTTTTGGAACTAGTCAATTGGCCGACAAATTCCCTGACATTTCAATTTGGATCCCCAAACTACAGGGCATGACGGATCCTCTTAATATTTCACGCACGTCATAAAATTAGCATATTGCGGCAAGAATGGAATCCCCACATGGATTCTACATGTGGGGATTATTTACAACTTGTACATTTTTTTGGAACTAGTCAATTGGCCGACAAATTCCATGACATTTCAATTTGGATCCCCAAACTACAGGGCATGACGGATCCTCTTAATATTTCATGCACGTAATAAAATTAGCGTATTGCGGCAAGAATGGAATCCCCACATAGATTCTACATGTGGGGATTATTTACAACTTGTACATTTTTTTGGAACTAGTCAATTGGCCGACAAATTCCATGACATTTCAATTTGGATCCCCAAACTACAGGGCATGACGGATCCTCTTAATATTTCATGCACGTAATAAAATTAGCGTATTGCGGCAAGAATGGAATCCCCACATAGATTCTACATGTGGGGATTATTTACAACTTGTACATTTTTTTGGAACTAGTCAATTGGCCAACAAATTCCATGACATTTGAATTTGGATCCCTAAATTATAGGGCATGACGGATCCACTTAATATTTCACGCACGTAATAAAATTAGCATATTGCGGCAAGAATGGAATCCCCACATGGATTCTACATGTGGGGATTATTTACAACTTGTACATATTTTTGGAACTAGTCAATTGGCCAACAAATTCCATGACATTTGAATTTGGATCCCTAAACTATAGGGCATGACGGATCCTCTTAATATTTCATGCACGTAATAAAATTAGCATATTGCGGCAAGCATAGAATCCCCACATAGATTCTACATGTGGGGATAATTTACAACTTGTACATTTTTTTGGAACTAGTCAATTGGCCGACAAATTCCATGACATTTCAATTTGGATCCCCAAACTACAGGGCATGACGGATCCTCCTAATATTTCACGCACGTAATAAAATTAGCATATTGCGGCAAGAATGGAATCCCCACATGGATTCTACATGTGGGGATTATTTACAACTTGTACATTTTTTTGGAACTAGTCAATTGGCCGACAAATTCCATGACATTTCAATTTGGATCCCCAAACTACAGGGCATGACGGATCCTCTTAATATTTCATGCACGTAATAAAATTAGCGTATTGCGGCAAGAATGGAATCCCCACATAGATTCTACATGTGGGGATTATTTACAACTTGTACATTTTTTTGGAACTAGTCAATTGGCCGACAAATTCCATGACATTTCAATTTGGATCCCCAAACTACAGGGCATGACGGATCCTCTTAATATTTCATGCACGTAATAAAATTAGCGTATTGCGGCAAGAATGGAATCCCCACATGGATTCTACATGTGGGGATTATTTACAACTTGTACATTTTTTTGGAACTAGACAATTGGCCGACAAATTCCATGACATTTCAATTTGGATCCCCAAACTACAGGGCATGACGGATCCTCTTAATATTTCATGCACGTAATAAAATTAGCGTATTGCGGCAAGAATGGAATCCCCACATAGATTCTACATGTGGGGATTATTTACAACTTGTACATTTTTTTGGAACTAGTCAATTGGCCGACAAATTCCATGACATTTCAATTTGGATCCCCAAACTACAGGGCATGACGGATCCTCTTAATATTTCATGCACGTAATAAAATTAGCGTATTGCGGCAAGAATGGAATCCCCACATAGATTCTACATGTGGGGATTATTTACAACTTGTACATTTTTTTGGAACTAGTCAATTGGCCAACAAATTCCATGACATTTGAATTTGGATCCCTAAACTATAGGGCATGACGGATCCAATTAATATTTCACGCACGTAATAAAATTAGCATATTGTGGCAAGAATGGAATCCCCACATAGATTCTACATGTGGGGATTATTTACAACTTGTACATTTTTTTGGAACTAGTCAATTGGCCAACAAATTCCATGACATTTGAATTTGGATCCCTAAACTATAGGGCATGACGGATCCTCTTAATATTTCATGCACGTAATAAAATTAGCATATTGCGGCAAGCATAGAATCCCCACATAGATTCTACATGTGGGGATAATTTACAACTTGTACATTTTTTTGGAACTAGTCAATTGGCCGACAAATTCCATGACATTTCAATTTGGATCTCGAAACTACAGGGCATGACGGATCCTCTTAATATTTCATGCACGTAATAAAATTAGCGTATTGCGGCAAGAATGGAATCCCCACATAGATTCTACATGTGGGGATTATTTACAACTTGTACATTTTTTTGGAACTAGTCAATTGGCCAACAAATTCCATGACATTTCAATTTGGATCCCTAAACTATAGGGCATGACGGATCCACTTAATATTTCACGCACGTAATAAAATTAGCATATTGCGGCAAGAATGGAATCCCCACATAGATTCTACATGTGGGGATTATTTACAACTTGTACATTTTTTTGGACCTAGTCAATTGGCCAACAAATTCCATGACATTTGAATTTGGATCCCTAAACTATAGGGCATGACGGATCCTCTTAATATTTCATGCACGTAATAAAATTAGCATATTGCGGCAAGAATGGAATCCCCACATAGATTCTACATGTGGGGATTATTTACAACTTGTACATTTTTTTGGACCTAGTCAATTGGCCAACAAATTCCATGACATTTCAATTTGGATCCCTAAACTACAGGGCATGACGGATCCTCTTAATATTTCATGCACGTAATAAAATTAGCGTATTGCGGCAAGAATGGAATCCCCACATAGATTCTACATGTGGGGATTATTTACAACTTGTACATTTTTTTGGAACTAGTCAATTGGCCAACAAATTCCATGACATTTCAATTTGGATCCCCAAACTACAGGGCATGACGGATCCTCTTAATATTTCACGCACGTAATAAAATTAGCATATTGCGGCAAGAATGGAATCCCCACATGGATTCTACATGTGGGGATTATTTACAACTTGTACATTTTTTTGGAACTAGTCAATTGGCCGACAAATTCCATGACATTTCAATTTGGATCCCCAAACTACAGGGCATGACGGATCCTCTTAATATTTCATGCACGTAATAAAATTAGCGTATTGCGGCAAGAATGGAATCCCCACATAGATTCTACATGTGGGGATTATTTACAACTTGTACATTTTTTTGGAACTAGTCAATTGGCCAACAAATTCCATGACATTTCAATTTGGATCCCTAAACTATAGGGCATGACGGATCCACTTAATATTTCACGCACGTAATAAAATTAGCATATTGCGGCAAGAATGGAATCCCCACATAGATTCTACATGTGGGGATTATTTACAACTTGTACATTTTTTTGGACCTAGTCAATTGGCCAACAAATTCCATGACATTTGAATTTGGATCCCTAAACTATAGGGCATGACGGATCCTCTTAATATTTCATGCACGTAATAAAATTAGCATATTGCGGCAAGCATGGAATCCCCACATAGATTCTACATGTGGGGATTATTTACAACTTGTACATTTTTTTGGAACTAGTCAATTGGCCGACAAATTCCATGACATTTCAATTTGGATCCCCAAACTACAGGGCATGACGGATCCTCTTAATATTTCATGCACGTAATAAAATTAGCGTATTGCGGCAAGAATGGAATCCCCACATAGATTCTACATGTGGGGATTATTTACAACTTGTACATTTTTTTGGAACTAGTCAATTGGCCGACAAATTCCATGACATTTCAATTTGGATCCCCAAACTACAGGGCATGACGGATCCTCTTAATATTTCATGCACGTAATAAAATTAGCGTATTGCGGCAAGAATGGAATCCCCACATAGATTCTACATGTGGGGATTATTTACAACTTGTACATTTTTTTGGAACTAGTCAATTGGCCAACAAATTCCATGACATTTGAATTTGGATCCCTAAATTATAGGGCATGACGGATCCACTTAATATTTCACGCACGTAATAAAATTAGCATATTGCGGCAAGAATGGAATCCCCACATGGATTCTACATGTGGGGATTATTTACAACTTGTACATTTTTTTGGAACTAGTCAATTGGCCAACAAATTCCATGACATTTGAATTTGGATCCCTAAACTATAGGGCATGACGGATCCACTTAATATTTCACGCACGTAATAAAATTAGCATATTGCGGCAGGAATGGAATCCCCACATGGATTCTACATGTGGGGATTATTTACAACTTGTACATTTTTTTGGAACTAGTCAATTGGCCAACAAATTCCATGACATTTGAATTTGGATCCCTAAACTATAGGGCATGACGGATCCACTTAATATTTCACGCACGTAATAAAATTAGCATATTGCGGCAAGAATGGAATCCCCACATGGATTCTACATGTGGGGATTATTTACAACTTGTACATTTTTTTGGAACTAGTCAATTGGCCGACAAATTCCATGACATTTCAATTTGGATCCCCAAACTACAGGGCATGACGGATCCTCTTAATATTTCACGCACGTAATAAAATTAGCATATTGCGGCAAGAATGGAATCCCCACATGGATTCTACATGTGGGGATTATTTACAACTTGTACATTTTTTTGGAACTAGTCAATTGGCCGACAAATTCCATGACATTTCAATTTGGATCCCCAAACTACAGGGCATGACGGATCCTCTTAATATTTCATGCACGTAATAAAATTAGCGTATTGCGGCAAGAATGGAATCCCCACATAGATTCTACATGTGGGGATTATTTGCAACTTGTACATTTTTTTGGAACTAGTCAATTGGCCAACAAATTCCATGACATTTCAATTTGGATCCCTAAACTATAGGGCATGACGGATCCACTTAATATTTCACGCACGTAATAAAATTAGCATATTGCGGCAAGAATGGAATCCCCACATAGATTCTACATGTGGGGATTATTTACAACTTGTACATTTTTTTGGACCTAGTCAATTGGCCAACAAATTCCATGACATTTGAATTTGGATCCCTAAACTATAGGGCATGACGGATCCACTTAATATTTCATGCACGTAATAAAATTAGCATATTGCGGCAAGCATGGAATCCCCACATAGATTCTACATGTGGGGATTATTTACAACTTGTACATTTTTTTGGAACTAGTCAATTGGCCGACAAATTCCATGACATTTCAATTTGGATCCCCAAACTACAGGGCATGACGGATCCTCTTAATATTTCATGCACGTAATAAAATTAGCATATTGCGGCAAGAATGGAATCCCCACATAGATTCTACATGTGGGGATTATTTACAACTTGTACATTTTTTTGGAACTAGTCAATTGGCCAACAAATTCCATGACATTTGAATTTGGATCCCTAAACTATAGGGCATGACGGATCCACTTAATATTTCACGCACGTAATAAAATTAGCATATTGCGGCAAGAATGGAATCCCCACATAGATTCTACATGTGGGGATTATTTACAACTTGTACATTTTTTTGGAACTAGTCAATTGGCCAACAAATTCCATGACATTTGAATTTGGATCCCTAAACTATAGGGCATGACGGATCCACTTAATATTTCACGCACGTAATAAAATTAGCATATTGCGGCAAGAATGGAATCCCCACATGGATTCTACATGTGGGGATTATTTACAACTTGTACATTTTTTTGGAACTAGTCAATTGGCCGACAAATTCCATGACATTTCAATTTGGATCCCCAAACTACAGGGCATGACGGATCCTCTTAATATTTCATGCACGTAATAAAATTAGCGTATTGCGGCAAGAATGGAATCCCCACATAGATTCTACATGTGGGGATTATTTACAACTTGTACATTTTTTTGGAACTAGTCAATTGGCCAACAAATTCCATGACATTTGAATTTGGATCCCTAAACTATAGGGCATGACGGATCCACTTAATATTTCACGCACGTAATAAAATTAGCATATTGCGGCAAGAATGGAATCCCCACATAGATTCTACATGTGGGGATTATTTACAACTTGTACATTTTTTTGGAACTAGTCAATTGGCCAACAAATTCCATGACATTTGAATTTGGATCCCTAAACTATAGGGCATGACGGATCCACTTAATATTTCACGCACGTAATAAAATTAGCATATTGCGGCAAGAATGGAATCCCCACATAGATTCTACATGTGGGGATTATTTACAACTTGTACATTTTTTTGGAACTAGTCAATTGGCCAACAAATTCCATGACATTTGAATTTGGATCCCTAAACTATAGGGCATGACGGATCCACTTAATATTTCACGCACGTAATAAAATTAGCATATTGCGGCAAGAATGGAATCCCCACATGGATTCTACATGTGGGGATTATTTACAACTTGTACATTTTTTTGGAACTAGTCAATTGGCCGACAAATTCCATGACATTTGAATTTGGATCCCCAAACTACAGGGCATGACGGATCCACTTAATATTTCATACACGTAATAAAATTAGCGTATTGCGGCAAGAATGGAATCCCCACATAGATTCTACATGTGGGGATTATTTACAACTTGTACATTTTTTTGGAACTAGTCAATTGGCCGACAAATTCCATGACATTTGAATTTGGATCCCCAAACTACAGGGCATGACGGATCCTCTTAATATTTCATGCACGTAATAAAATTAGCATATTGCGGCAAGAATGGAATCCCCACATAGATTCTACATGTGGGGATTATTTACAACTTGTACACTTTTTTGGAACTAGTCAATTGGCCGACAAATTCCATGACATTTGAATTTGGATCCC